>JAXCGZ010023134.1:32500-63182 GCA_037179515.1 Halocaridina rubra
TTTAGATGAGAATTTAGATAATAATGAGAATAAGCTTGAAATTTTAATAAGGCATTAACTGGGTTAGATGTATTAAATTATTTATTGGAATGCAGTAAAGAAATAGCTCAGGAAAGGAATGACCTAACAGCTCAGCTGACTTTGTGATGTGAAGTACTGACTCTAACAAACCCTTTGAAAGTAAGAGAACAGTTGAAATAGGAAGGAAACTGACATATCAAATGACAAACTGATAACTATGCACTTAAAATTTTAAGTGAACAATGGTTCACTTCAAAATATCGGTGAAATATGATTCACTTCAAATTACTGGAAAATCATGAATAAAAAAAAAATTATAATGCATCCTCAAGTTTGAAAAAGGAAGAATATAAAGCTAAATACTTATCATTTACAAGACAGCAAAAGAAATAAACTTGTAACAATGGTCACAAAGGAAATTGAAAAGGAAAACTCTTAGAGAAGACTATAAGGAAAACTATGATAAATGTTGTACAAATAGAAGGACTAAAGCTGAGTGATTCCACAAGAAAATTATATTTTATATAGAGAAGAGAGCAGTTAGAAGGAATGAAATATATGTAAAATTAGCAGTAACAAAGCTAATATGGACAATATCTAGTAATAATGGAAAATGCAATAAGTGAGAGAAGAATATGAGGAACCATAAAAATAGAACAAAGAGGAATGAGACCTGTAGTGGTCACAGACACAACTTTTAAATTAGTGATATATATTTCCAACATCAGAAAGGCACAAAATGAACTTCTGGAGTTACATGCAGCTAATGATTACAGCAAAAAAGCTGCATATATTTCCTTGGTACTTAATGACTGGGAAAAAGTTATAAAAGCTAAGAAGAATACATGATTTTGTGTAATGCTATCAAGTTTGTGTACAGTAGATGAAAACCTTCTTAAACCTGTACAGTACAAAGAAATAAATAAGACCCTTTCTGCACAACACAGTATTAAATAAGATGACTGTTTTACATGAAATAAAAAAATTAAGCAATGACAACTATAACATTCAAACAAACAAACAAACATTTATTTCCATTTCTGTACATTGGTTATTCTTCTAAAACTAAAAGTAACTTATAAGTACACATGTATTTGAACTAATAAGTAAGAAGGTAATACATACAGTTAAATTAAATGTAGGTTTCCTAGAATATAATTATGCTGTAATTAAAATGTTAACAATAATGTTAATAATAAAGTAGTAATAATAACACTTAATACAGTATCGTTATTATCGACATCACCATATTTGTTTTCCTTACAAAGAGAATAATTAGTTCTTAATTTAGTGAACAGAGAAGTCGATATCAGTTTACATATAGAGAAGTTAGTGTTAAGGGAAATTGCATTAAATCATGAAGTTTAGTTATGTGTGAGCAGCAACTATTTGTCCAAAAGAAAACTATATAGTTTGCCTTTGAAAGCTGTGAAGGAGGATGCATTTTTAAGATGCTCTGGAATAGTTCCAGAGTGTTGGCCCTTTAATAGTGATCATCTTTGAACCTGGTTGTGTTTGTTTCTCTGAATAAAGAGCTCAATGCTCTGTCTTCTGTTGATTCCCCTTATATCCCTGACTGTTTTTAAATCAACTAGCCAGCTAAGATAATGATCGTCCAAAATTTTTTATACAAAAACATAAATAGCATAAGCAACCTTGTTTTCTGCCCGCAGCCACCCAAGTTTATTTAGAGCTGATGTGATGTGGTCATATTTTCTGATTCCTCCCCCAGGGCAACTCGAGCTGCAAAATTAACAACCCTCTGTATTGTTTATCTGAGTTTTAGTGGTAGCTCCCCAAACAGTTGTGCAGTAATTAATGACTTAGGGCTAGAGATTCAACAACAGTTATTTGAGTGGTAGTCTCAAAATTGCCTTTTATACGTGATAAGTACATTAATGTTCCTGTAAACTTTTTGCATACTTTATATATATGGGAATTAAACAACATTTAGTTATCAAAGTGAATTCCTAGGTTTTTGACTGTTTTGCTAGGTGTAATGATATTGCCGCAAAAAGTAATTGTTGTGTTTTCTGAAATTTGTGCTATATGGAACCTTGAACCAATAAACATGAATTGTGTTTTACTTTCGTTAATTAACAGCCAAATTTCTTGAAAATAGGTTTTAATTTTTGACAGAGTGTTTTCTGCTCTTAGGGTTACCTCTGGGATATTATTAATATCACCACTAAGCAGTAGTTGAGTGTCATCTGCATATTGTACGACTAGACAGTCAGAAATGAAAGATAGATCATTTACGTAAATGGAGAAGAGGATAGGACCATGTGCTGATACCTGTGGAACACCAAATGATACACTTTTTGGCATAGATATAATGATGTTAAGACGTATAAACTGTTTGCAATTAGATAGATACTCTCTAAACAGGCTCGGATCAATATTTAGGTTAGCACATTTACTTATAAGAATTTCATGGTTTACACTGTCGAAAGCTTTTGATAAGTCTAATATTACAAGCAGAGAGATTTTTTCTTATCTATATTATTATAGATACAATTCATAACTTTGAGCAGTGTAGTTTCCGTAAAGAGTTTCAGTCTGAAACCATGTTGGTTAATAGCTAATTGTCTATTTGACTCTAAATATGACATAAGTTGACATGCAAAAATTTTTTTCTAATATTTTAGAGAAAATGGGTAGCTGGGAAATGAGACGATAGTTTATCACATCTTCTTTGTCCCCCATTTTATGCAGAAGTATTACATATGATTTTTTTCCAAGAGTCAGGAAACTTTTTAGTAACAATGGAAGTATTCCTAATA
The DNA here is from genome assembly GCA_037179515.1 of Halocaridina rubra. Taxonomy (NCBI): domain Eukaryota; kingdom Metazoa; phylum Arthropoda; class Malacostraca; order Decapoda; family Atyidae; genus Halocaridina; species Halocaridina rubra. The sequence continues at coordinate 35,305 of JAXCGZ010023134.1, forward strand.
GTTAGATTATAAGATACAATCATGGGTAGAGCATCTTTGATGAATTGAAATGGTATACCATCTGGACTATAAGAGCCAGAGTTTCTTATGCTCTTTATGGTAAGAATTATGGTAGCACAATCGATATGATTTATCTTGAAGTACTCTCTTGTACTTATATTGGAAGAATTGGCGTTTAAGTAATTACTCACATTCATTGAGTTGATGTTTTCTTGTGTTTTCTCATATGTATTTTTGCCAACATTAGCAAAATAGTTATTAAAGTTTTCCGCTTTGTCTCTCAACTCGGTAATAATTTCATAACTTTCAGAGGTAGTCTTTTCATTTGGTATCATGCTTCTTATCACCTTCCATTTTCCCGCTGTATCATGTCCAGAGTCATTAAACTGTCTTTTGTACAAGACATTTTTACTTACACTGATGAGAGATCTGACACGTTTCTTTTCTGCTTTATAACTTTCTCGGAGAGTCATATCATATCTATTCATTTTTAGCTCTTTTTGTATTTGATGATAACATACCTAATATCATAAAATGTATGTTCATTGAATGCATACTTTATGAGCAAAGAATGTATTCGGGCAACAATTTCTTTTGCCGATGATATTTTAATGTCGTTGGATTAAAACAAGGTATTACAATATTGAAATACTGCAAACCATTTTCTTTGCTTAGAGATGTACTTTTTCAGAAAAAAAATATTCTCCTTTGAAGGAATGCTTTTCTACTCTATATTTTTTCTGTGAGAATGTAATTTGGAATAAAACTGGTAAAATTTTGATAGCCGCTTTCAACAAACAAAACTACAGAAAGAAATAAAGTAACACATAGATCGATATGCTTAGGAATAAAAATAATTAAATGAGATAAATTACTTAAAAGAAGTTCTGAAATGAAGGCAGAAAAATCTACTTATTGGTCCAATAATATCTTTGAAGTTGTAACCATACACTTATTTGAAAACTACTGTATTGGATAAAGTGTAGCAATTTCCTTTAGTAAGTACGGACAAGAAATAATAAGTTATATGGAAGATGAATAGGAACAATTTGGTGGACAAAAAACAAAAGAAAAAACTTATGGTGACTGCAACAATATATACACCAATCAGTACCTGAGAGTAGGAATGGCATAGTAAGAAATATCAAAAAGAGACTACTTTAATACAGGAGATCAATCTAATACAGGTATACCTCACCCAAGGTTGTTAATTAGTTCCAGGAGAGACGACTTAAGTTGAAAAAAGACTTAAATCGAATTAGCTTGTCTCTATAGGCTATGCCAAATTTACTTGTCTAAGCTAAACCGAAAATAACCATTCCTAGTTCTTTCATAGCCAGTTTATCATCCAGCATTATAGCATGACACTTAGCACTTGCACTAGGAATTTTCTAAGGTGCCATGGGGGCAAAATATAAGGTCACAAATGAATGAGAATGAGAGTAGCCGATAAACAGATGTATACCATGCATAAACTGATCAAATCAAAACAATAGCGGTTTCACGGGAATTACGATGATGATGCCTAACGGTAGATATTGGAACTACTGTACATATTTTAATCAGATTTTATATGTTTTTATTCTTATTTATTGTACAATAACATGATTTTAGGTGCTTTTGTTTTTATATATTGTACAGTAACATGATTTCATGTGCTTTTAATGGTTTTCTAGTGATATTATGATTCCAATATTTGTAGCGGACAGACGTGAAGTTGATTATAATGGCGTAAACTTTTTTTTTTTTTTCCATGCATTTTTTTGAATACCGACGTATAATCGAGAACGACTTAACTCAAAACGACGTAAGCCGAGGTATACCTGCATTTATATCAATAAATATGTTGGAAAAGTCCAAAGATACTTGAAACATAAGTACAGTATAAAGAATTCATAAATCAGTATATCTCTGTGCTAAAAATATAATCTGAAGAAAAGAGTTGAAAAACTAATGGCATCATGGGATGATAAATTTTGGAAAGAGAAATTAAAAATTTATTCTATATATAACGTTGAAGAAGGTTGTGTGCAAAAGATATAAGATGATAAGTGCGAATCAGAGAAATTCTTAAAAGCATGAATGAACACACTAACTTTTACATAGAAGAAAAAGCATATATATATATATATATATATATATATATATATATATATATATATATATATATATATATATATATATATATATATATATATATATATATATATATATATATATATATAAATGAGGACATTACTAAATATGTGTTGCTAGAAAGATATACAAGGGGTCCTCGACTTATGTCAGAGTTTCATTCCTGAAAAGTGATGTAATCTGAATCTTGGTGTGAGTCAGAACACACATAAATATGCACCTATGCTAATGAAGGAGTAAATTTCTCCCTTTTCCATGCATTTTACTATTTCTAATTTCATTTCCATGGTGATGTCTTTCATCCTCCTACCATCAGAAGAATCTGCTTTATGCTTGCGAGACATAATACAGGTCAAAATTATAAAAAAAAGAAGCAAATAATTTATGGGAGATGTATTGTAACCAAGAAGCATCGTGACTCAAGGGCAATGTAAACCAAGGACCCCATGTAAATACACTCTTCACTCTTTACAATAGCACCAATAACTTGAAAATTATGAGAAAAACATGCTGAAACAGCAAGGCACTACTCTTAATCTTACATCTCAACTGAATTGAATGGAATTTCTCTTAATTCCCTTGTAAGATTGCCACAAAATCATAAAATGACTTTCAACAATAGAGTTACTCAAACATCAGTGTTCCATTAATATTTTGGGAATCAACTTATTTTATAAACTTACTCACTCAAAAGAACGAAAATTGTTTCAAAAATTCTGGGTATCAGACCTTAAGAATGTTAAATAAAATTACTCCGTAGCTGTCCTAAAGGATGCCTGCTTCTTTCCCTTTGCTGTTTGAGAGTCAAACACACTCTTATCTTTCGTACTTCTTACGAAGTATCATCCTTTTAAACAGGTCTTATTAATATCTCCGCTACTTCAGTATCTTCCACCTCTTCTCTGTTTATTTGCTTTTGTAAACAATATGTTTATAACTAACTTAATATAGGTAGTACAGCTCATTTTGCTAGTAGGTTGACACAAATGTTTGCAGAATTACTTCCTTAACTCACAGTCCATGAAATCCTCATGATTAGCACCAAATTCTTCTTTTATTATATCACCAGAACCTCTCTCACTTACTGCATCACTTTCAATAATATATATTGTATATGTGTTTTCTTCTGGGGTAGAAGATTTACAGAAGTTTTTACTGTTGCCTCTTGCAGGATATTTCTTGGGTTTTTCTCTGACAACCGATTCTTTATAACAAGTTTCACAAGCATAGGATATTTCTTTTGCACCAACACTAATTTCAAGTCTCCGTAAACAGTCAACATTAGTAAAAGACTTTTGGCAAATACTGCACACACCCAAGCCTTCAATATGAATCCTGGCATGTCTCTTTAAAGTTCCTCTCTCAGTATATTTTTTATGGCATACACTACACTGATAAGGTTTTTCACCACTGTGGATTTTCATATGCCTCCTCAATATTGAACTCGCTGGAAATCCTTTATTGCAAATGCTGCAAAGATGAGGTCTTTCTCCAGTGTGAACTAAGGAATGCTTTTTTAAGCGATCTTTCCGCATAAAAGCCTTTTGGCATACACTACACTGATACGGTTTTTCACCACTGTGGGTTTTCATATGTCTCCTCAATATTGAACTTTCTGGAAATCCTTTATTGCAAATGCTGCAAAGATAAGGTCTTTCTCCAGTGTGAAGAAGTATATGTGCCTTTAAATTTCCTTTTTGAGTAAAACTTTTATGACATATATTGCATTCATAAGGTCTTTCTCCACTGTGAACTAAGTAATGATTTTTTAAGTGAGATTTCCGAATAAAAGCCTTTTGGCATACACTACACTGATAAGGTTTTTCACCACTGTGGGTTTTCATATGTCTCCTCAATGTTGAACTCGCTGGAAATCCTTTATTGCAAATGCTGCAAAGATAAGGTCTTTCTCCAGTGTGAACAAGTATATGTGCCTTTAAATTTCCTTTTTAGTAAAACTTTTATGACATATATCGCATTCATAAGGTCTTTCTCCACTGTGAACTAAGTAATGCTTTTTTAAGCGATCTTTCAGCATAAAAGCCTTTTGGCATACACTACACTGATAAGGTTTTTCACCACTGTGGGTTTTCATATGTCTCCTCAATGTTGAACTCGCTGGAAATCCTTTATTGCAAATGCTGCAAAGATGAGGTCTTTCTCCAGTGTGAACACGTAGATGTGCACTTAAAGTTCCTTTTTGAGTAAAACTTTTATGACATATATCGCATTCATAAGGTCTTTCTCCACTGTGAACTAAGGAATGATTTTTTAAGCGAGATTTCTGAGTAAAAGCCTTTTGGCATACACTACACTGATAAGGTTTTTCACCACTGTGGGTTTTCATATGTTGCGTCAATGTTGAACTCGCTGTAAATCCTTTATTGCAAATGCTGCAAAGATGAGGTTTTTCTCCAGTGTGAACATGTATATGTGCCTTTAAATTTCCTTTTCTAGTAAAACTTTTATGACATATATCGCATTCAAAAGATCTTTCTCCACTGTGAACTAAGTAATGCGTCATGCTGCTTTTATGAGCAAAAAGTTTCTTGCCAACACGACACACATATGGTCTGTCTTTGCTGTTACTTGGAACATTGCCTTCCATTCTTGAGCTTAGTTCGTCAGTTTCGCAAAGCAGATACGATTGGTTTTTTTTCCCTCGGTGAATTATCAGCTTCACCTAAAGAGTCCTTAATCTGTGCTTTCAAGAATATATCAGCACATGTTCTTATTGACAAGTATTTTCTTCTGCTTCTTCTTCTTCTTCTACTCTGATAGATACAGCAACTTGCCCCTTGTCGTAGTTTTGTAGGGTAGGCCTTTATATCTGCCATCTCATAATGGGTTTTTTTTTCAAGATCCGTATAATTTCTCTTCTTATGTATGAAAATATTATGACATTTCAACGCTTATTATAAGTACCAAACATATGTCTGTTAATGCATTGTTGTGGTATACATATAAAGGTTACGAAACTACTTTTTTATAATTTGATGACTGATTGTAAAGCATGTGTCGTGGTATGTTACATCTTCATTCACATGAAGGAAAATTGTCTCTTCTATTTGCGACTGCAGTAATGGTCTTTACTAGTGTCAAGTTTGCGATGACATTGATTTTGCATATTAATGTCTTCCCGTAATCAAGTGTGCCTGCACTTTCCAGTCCAGTATCGTTTACTACAACATTATTTTTCAATGTTTTTGAAAAAGTTTTTTTCAATACTTTCCTGGTTTATATTCAGCTCCTGAAAATGTTCTAAACCCTGCAATATTTTTAACTGCTGTGCATTTCAAACTTGTAATTCAGCTCTTTGAAGATAGGAGAACTCCTGCATTAACTCGTCCAACTTTTTTATTTATTTATACTCATTATTGGAAATTGCATCCCATTGGTTTTTTCCTTTTTTCTTCTCTTAATGAAATTGCCATTATAATTCAATAACAGCCTGAAAAGGTAATATTCAAGAATATTTCATAGCAAGCAACAGCACACTTGCATTATCCTATTTAGTTTATATATGTTCATTGCAAGTGTCTAATTTTTTTTCTTCTGCATAATCAATAACATTCATAATAGAGAACTATGTAAAATGTACATAATGCATTCTAGTTCTCATGTGACATTAATTGGAGACGTGTTATCCACGACTCGTCCCAAATGACATTGGCAAGCTGCATGGGTGAAATATTCTTTCTTTCTTTCTTTAGGATAGGATAGGACAGGTGGGGGAAGAATAGTGACGGCATCGAGTGAACTCTCTTAGCCCTATTCAGGGTGTCATCACTGGTGAGAGGGGGTAAAGGATGGGAAGGATTGGAGGGATAAGCACGAAATTTAAGAAGTAAGAGATGAATAGAGAGGGGCAAACCCTCGTGCTAAGTTTTTGTTAGATATAATTATGCTTGCCCACTATGACTTTGTTCAGTTCTAATTTAATAATGATGAGGAGGTTTTGGAGAATTTACATTATTTACTATAAATAGGATCTGGTGGATTTCCTGATAAAACTGGAGAAATTCTTTTCCACCAGACATGGTCATTGATAAATTCATATTCTAAAGTGTTCAAAGCATTAGTTTCTTGAAGAAATTCTTCAAAGTCGATTTCCATTTTACTCCAGGTTCTAGATGCTAATTTAAAAATATAAGTATTAATTGGTTCGACTTTGAGGTTCTTATGAATTTCTTCCATTCTCTCTATGTATGGTGGAGTTTCAGAGAGAATTCTTCTTAAATTTATATTTTGGATAGCTTGGAGACTTTGAATGTTACGTTTTGATAAGATGCAAGTTGGAATTGGGGGGTATATTAATACAGGTCTTACTAAAGTTTTATATAGGGTGACTCTATTTTTAGTTTTGAGTAGGTTAAATCTTCGTAGCTTTGTGGAAATAAGTTTACTTTGAATTATTCTATTATTTATATGAAGTTTCATTCCTGTTCTATTAATTGTGAAGCCCAAGGTTTTCAGACTGTTGGAGAAATTTATTCTATTGTTATTAATTATTACATCTAATGGTTTAAGAGCAGAAATAGATAAAAGTTGGAATTTGTCAATATTAGTTTTAATTTTCCATTTTTTCTCGTATTCATTTATTCTAAGTATTTCCCTCTGAGTTTTAAATGCTAGAAATCTTTTATTATAATCAGGAATTACTTGAGTGATGTCATCTGCAAATATAATAGTTGAACAACCTATACCTGGTTTGGGTATATCTCTCGTGAATATAGCATAGAGAAGTGGACTCAGATTTGATCCTTGGGGGACACCTGCTTTAAGTTCAAATTGGGTACCTAGATGTTCATTAATTTTAATAATTGACTTTCTATTAGAAATGAAGTCTGATAAAATTTTAGTTATTAGTGGGGGTAACTGGAGTTCTATGATTTTATATCTGAGTCCATCTCTCCATACTTTGTCAAAAGCAGAGGAAACATCCCTGCTCAAGACATTGCACTTTTGCCTAAACTTTTGCGAGATGGCTATTTTTTTCATATAAGTACGTGAGTGCAGTATGAGTACCTCTACCTCTTCTAAACCCGTGCTGGTTAGGGGGAAAACAATCATTTATTTCTAAATAATTATAGACTCTAGAATGTAGTATTTTTTCAAATATTTTCCCTGGGACTTCCAAGAGAGATATGGGACGATAATTATTAGCTGAAGTGGTGTTTTTTCCAGGTTTAGGTATAAAAATCATTATTGACAATTTAAATTTTGATGGGAAATAACCTATGGATAAACAAGAGTTGAAAATATCTAATAATTCGTGAATAGCAACATTAGGCAAGTGGGATAGTATAAGTTTATTAATGCTTGAATGTCCAGGGGCTTTATTTTTCGTTTTTTTAATAATATTTATGATGTCAGCAATAGTAATAGGAGATAATAAATCATCTCCTGGTTTTAATCTATGTAAGTCTACGTTAAATAATGGAGTAGTTAAATTTACGTTTTCTTTCAAAAAGTTACATACAGTTCTTTCATGAGCTAAATCATAGTTTTGATTTTCTTCAGCACTAATATTAAATACAGTTTCCCAGGTCTTTCTGAATTTTTCTTCTTTTTCTTTACTGGTGAAAAGTTTATTATTATTGTTATTATTGTCTATTAGATATGGCGTTGTTTCTTTACTGTTACCCATTAATTTCTTGATGTTATTCCAGAAGTTTTTAGGATCTTTAGTATTACTTTGAAGTTTCATTATTACATTTTCCCAGTTATTATTATATGAAGCTATTAGTTCTTTTTGTAGTTCTTCTCTTACAGTTCTTAATTCAGTTAGAGCTTGGGGACCCCAGACACCTCTGCCAATGTTATTTGATAAAATTTGATATCTATATTGGAGTTCTTTGCATTTACTATTTAGTTTAGGGTGGGGTAATGATTTTGACTTTTTGAAAGGTATGTACTTATCTATTGCATTTTGAATTAAAATGTACCATTGCTTTAAGTGTTTTTCTATATCAAAAATGTTATTAATGGAGGTATTACTTGTGATATAGTGAGTGAATTTCTCTTCTAAAAAAGATTTAAAATTATCCCAGTCTGCATTACTAAAATCTCTACTGGGGGGAATTCTAATAGCTAGAGGTTCTGTTGAGAGCTTAATTATTAAAGGTAAATGGTCAGAGGTGGTTAAGGGTCCCTTTTCTATTGAGTAATTCAGATAATGATTCTTATTACTTATGACAATGTCTGGTCTGGAGGATTCAGATCCATAAGTCATGGTTCTGAAGTCAGGTCCTAGGATTTTAATCAGATTATTAGACATTAGATTATTTAGAAAGTTACCAGTTATATTACTAATATTATGACCTAGGATGTGATGTTTAGCGTTAAGATCTCCAATTAGGTATGCTGGGATGTTTCTTCTAATTAGTTTTAAAATATCTTCATATGGGATATCTAATCTTCTGGGTGGTAAGTAAGTAGTTCCTATAATAATGGGGCCGTTTTTGGTTTCAATTTTTAGTGCTAGTAAATCAGTATCAAATTCGTCTATGATTTTATGAACAATGTTACGTTTAATGGCAATTGCTATACCTGCATGAGCTTCATTTAAAAAGTTTCTTTGATAAATAGTATAACCAAAAATTTTTATTTTATTGTTAATGTTAGAGGTGCTATTGAGAAGTATAATATCTGGATCAAGTTCCCTATAAACATTTTATAATTCATTACTTCTAATATTAGTCCAAGCTATTACGTTATGCTGAATGATAGTTAATTTATTATTATTGTTATTAGCCATATTAAAATCTAAAGGGTGAGTTAACTATTTAAGTTTGAGGAGGACTCTGATCTCTTATATAGTCCTTGGTCAATTGAATTATAGTGACTTTTTTCTAGGTATTGAATTCTGATGTCTGTAAGATCAATTTTGTCATGTTCTAGGAAGGGGTGAACTTCATGAGGTTTGTAATTGCCATTATGATAAATATATTTTAGTTTATTTGTGGTAAGTAACGTATCTCTAATGTCATCTACATTTATATTTGAGGGTAATTGGTCATCAAGTTTCCCTATTATTTTAAATTTAAGGTCTTTACTAAGTTCAATTCTCTCTCTCTGATTCATAGCTGATTCTTCATACTTTTGCTGATCTGTGCTATGTTTGGACATTTTCTTTTTTTCAGTTGTAGTGCGTTTGGAGAAAGCTCCTAGTGGGGACTGATTTGGACGTTTTTTAATGGGCTGGGAGGAAGTATCTTCGTCCATTTTTTCTTCTGTCTCCACTACTGATGCTTCTAGCACAGAAGCAGCTGCTAGTTCTTTTGTTACAGTTATGTTAGAGTTTTTAGGGATACTTTTAGGAAGAGTTATCCTTGGCATGTCATTAAGTTCATATATTTCATTTACTTTGGCCTCAAATGACCCTGGATTGATGGAATCCATCATCTGGCCATATACCATGGCACTTATTATGACAGTGGTCATTTTCTCAGCATTTATGGGGAAATTAAGTTCAGGTTTTAATTGTCTATCTGAGGAGCTATGGGGTCTAGCTGCACCTGTCATTTCAGCAAATGAAGGTTTGGGTGTTTTTTTAGCTTCCCTAATCTCTGTTAGTTTATCTTTTTTTCTTTGCTTTCTTTCTGGACACCCTGCAGCTAGAGTGGAGTGCTCGCCAGAGCAGTTAATGCATTTCTTAACTTTTGATAAGCATTTGTTCTCATTCCACCTATGGCCTTCTTGAGCACATTCAGAGCAAATGGTGGTTACTTTCTTGCACTCTTTGGTAGAGTGCTCAAAAGAATAGCACTTCATGCAAGAGTTAATCTGAATAAAAATTTCCTCCTCTATATTGCTTTCATTAATCCTAATGTTAAAGAGAAGGAGTCCCTGTGATTTAATTTTGTTGGCCATGCTGATGTTTTGAAGGCGTATCTTGAGGAGATATTTAGTATTAGGGATTCTAATTATTGACTCTACTTTAATTCCCTGGTTATGCTTTTCTATTTCTACTATGATTTCTTCGTCCCTATGAGATGTTATATATTGGTCAATGCCAAGGATTACCACAGTTCTTTGGGCATTAAATTCAGGGGGCATAGTTATATCAAATCTTTCATTGTTAAAGACTTCAGAAACTTCAGGGGAGTTAAGTTTCTCTAAGTTCTCATCAGCAAGGACAAGAATAAACCCAGTTGGGATGGTAATGATCTTAAAAACAACAATGTTGCTTTGGGCAAGACATTTGAATATATCTCTTCTGCGCCTAACAGGATCCCCACGGGGATCCCGGTCCCTGATTCGTGCTCTACCCATTATTAAAGCATAGCAAAAAGTAAGATCTTAGATATTAAGGTTTATGATTGAGTTATATGTTTATTGATGACAAACTAATGCAAGATTTTAAGGAAAAAATGACCTCAAGAAATATCTTATGAATGATAATAATTACTTTAATTGGGCAAAAAATAGCTAGATTTCGTGCTTGTAGGATTGGGTGGGGAGAGGATAGGATACTACAAAGCGGTTACTGCGATGTATAGGGACAGTGGACGGTGTTAATTCACCAGGGGCGGAGTTCTCCCCTCTGTGCTGCTGGTTTAACCTACCAGCAACACCTGCCCGTAGCTCACAGCAAGCTCAATGCAGAAGCTACTACCACCCAGCAGATAAAAACGGGGTAGTTGCAGCCATTAGGGTAAGGTATGAAAGGTATTATTAGAGAGAGGGTCTGTATGTTAGCAGGGCTACTGACAGACGTGTTTGTAGTCTAACAGTTTCAGGCTGTACTTCTGCTGCAGTCTAATGCCGAGAAGAGAATGGTGAAATATTAGTAGAACGACTTAATGTTGATATATTCCATCTTCGAATGATCTTGAGATTGTAATATATTATGTAAATGTAGAAAAAATATAATAATTTTTTTTAAATATTTCAATTATTTCGTTTGAAAAATATATTTTATTATTAAAACAAGTAGTATATTTAAATAAATAGCTTACTTGGAATATAATATCCAAATGTTATTGCAAACATGCCACGAGGAGGTAATGCCTTGCTTCAAAAAATCTTTAATGAAATATCAAAGTGTGCTTCACAGCCACTGTGCTGCTACAGTGGACAAAACATTCTACACATCATAACACGGCCCATCTTTTTCATTATTATTATTATTATTATTATTATTATTATAAATAAACAATAATGTAGCATGCATCTGCAACAGGCTGATATATATGACCTACGGAAGAAAAAATCAATTATTGACCAAGGCTATGATAACAAGGTATGCTTTAGGACTGTAGGTTGTATGTGATTGCATATATATATATATATATATATATATATATATATATATATATATATATATATATATATATATATATATATATATATATATATATATATATATATATAATATATATATATATATATATATATATATATATATATATATATATATGTCTTGAATATATTTCAAGACATATGTGTGTTTTGCATGATAGCTTTGTTTATTGTAGTTTAAGTGCATGTATGTAGATTTACAGACATTGTACGTATACTTATTCAGTTATATAAAATTACACATATAAATACTTATTCATTTATATTATGTATAAGTATCCTTATGCATAGTGTATGTATAGCTCCGAAGTCGAGAGCGAAATCTGCTTTGGTAGGCTTTCTGTCAATTAATCTTTTACCGCGTCATGATAATGTTGATTACTTTGTGTAAATAGAGTTCTTTGCAAGTATAATTGTCCACGTGTTCAGAACGTGATTTTTCTTGTGCTGAACGAACGACAGAGTTCGTGCTTTGTTTTATTTTTGAATTTATTCTTAGTTGTCCTCGTGAAATGCTGAGACACTCATGTTTACTTTGTTTATTGACAGTACTTATAAGTTTGCTAATGAGTAATTACTTGCTGTCGTGAGATGCTATGAGGCACTCATGTTTACTGTGTTTATTGACAGTACTTAAAAGTTTGTTAATGAGTAATTTGTTACTCTAGTGAGGCACTGCGAGTAACTCAAGTTGAGGAACGTGATAGAGATACGTGAATCAGAAGATATTCGAGTTTAATTCGGAGTCCCATGATTGCTGACGACATTTGGGTTTTCCGGATAGATGAGTACAGATTTAATTTATTTCTAACAATATTTATAACTACGTGTGAAGGACAGAATGAGCTCATTTACTTGAACACTCATAGGTAGAATGTATGTTGGAAAATTTATTATTCTGTATGAGGAAGTTTTACTTTAAGGTGAGGAGAGTTTATTTAATCATTCACATATCAACAGTTCACAAACCCCATTATTATATATCTGCATGTATGTCTATGCATGTAATATTAATTATATTTTATTGGTAGAGGATTTTAATTTTGAGATTGCTTGTAGGCCTCTACCGAAGCCGTGTCAGGATTTCCGAATTTAGGGGGTTATAAGATCGAAGGGTAATAACACATAGGAAATCCTCCACACACACACACACACACAGTATCCTTCCCATTTATATTAACTAGTTAGTTAGTTTGATACACGAAAAAATTGAATAATAAAAGAAAAAAAAATTACCAAATACCCACCAGTCAACAATACTGAGTTAAGTTGCCAAGTAGTACAGCAGTCTTATTTTCTTCATTTTTTTTGCTTTTCTTTTAGCTTTCTCTTTTACTATTTTGTTATTTTGTATATATATTGAGTTAAATGTAAAGTCTAATCCCGTGATAACATATCTTGGTTAGCAAGTCAGTTTATCAGTTAGGAAGAATATATAACAGAAACAGGTGGGTGCCACCTCAAACACAAATTCGAATTTTCCTTCAGGTTTGACTTTTGTTTTTCTTTTTCTTTTTATACTTAAATTACCATGGTCAAGTTTTTAAGTTGAGATGTGTGTTACCAGAAAGGAGACAAACTGAGTCACTAAATAGCACTTATATGGAGATATAAAAATTCTGTGTGAAGCTAAATTAGAAGTTTTTCTCTTTTCTTTTTTTTCCTCTTTCTCGTCTTCTTTCTATATTCTGTGAGAGGGAGAACATAAAAATGAAGCCATCTCTGTCCCAAACCTCTCCCACCCATGGGTCGGGAGAAGGGGTAGTCATCAGGGGACTTAAACAGAGAATCAAGAAGTTAGAGGAAATGGTTATAAGCCTTGATGATAAAATTCGGAATATGGATGGAGAAATGAAAGAGAATGAAACACTCAGAGAACAAATAAGATCTTTGGAGGAAGCAAATAAAGCACAAGGGCAGGAGAGAAAGGAACTAGAAAAAAGAATAAAGAAGCTGGAAGGGGAAAAGAGTCAACTAGAATCTAGAATTTCTAAACAAGAAGATAAAAACAAACAGCTGAATGACAACCTAAAGGAATTAGATGTTAGTTCACTGCTCTCTTCTGAGAGAGACGAGATTGCTGCTTGGAATGTTCAGATTAAGGAAAACATTGAACAGTTCAGAAAAGAGTTCCAGGAGCTGAATATGGAAAATGATGCCATGAAAACGTCCTTTGCTGATGCACTAAAGGGGAATGTGGCAGTAAAAGAGGCTGTAAAGGTGGTGGCACTGGAAAACATACAAACAGTTGACTATAAAGAGACAGTAATCGAAAAAATGAAAGACGTTGTGATGGAAAGGGCAAACCCACTCATCAGACAGGCACTTGATAAGGAGAAGACAGTGGTAATCTCAGGCATAAGTGAATCCCAGGAGCCAACATGGCAGGGGAGACTTGAAGAAAATAAAGCTAGCGTTGTAGACCTGATAAGAAAGCTTGGAGTAGTATGTGGTCCTGAGGATATTGTAAACATACACCAACTAGGTAAATATTCGAGGGAAGGAAAGCCGAGACCAACAAAAGTAACCTTTGAGAGAGGGGAAACATGTAGGGAAATATTGTTGAGAAAAAAAAGTCTAAAAGACCTTCAAGAATGCAAAGAAGTGTTCATTAGACGATACAGAACACAGGAAGAGATGGGAAAGATCAAAAACTTGTTGCAAGAGGCAAGAAGGTTAAATGATGAAAGAAATGAAGAAGAGAAGAAAAATTTTCGTTACAGAATACTTCCAGACAAAGGGGAGATAAAGAAGATAATGACAGAAGATCAGGGGATGGGGCCTCATTAAGATTGTTATACACAAATGCTGATGGATTAGCTGGTAAGGCAGTAGAATTAAAAGATAGGATTCACGACAGTAAGGCAGATATAGTAGCAATTACAGAGACTAAGTTGAGTGAGGACATAAACAGTGTCACAGTTTTTCCTAAGGGCTTCAGAATACTAAGGGTTGAAAGATCTGAGAGGACTGGTGGAGGGATAGCACTGCTCATAAGTGAGAGGATTCAAGTTGAAGAAATAAACTTGGCTATAGAAAGTGAGTTCAAGGAATTTCTTGTTGCTCGCATAAATACTGGGTCAGAGAGCATTATAATAACTGTTGTATACAACCCACCAAGGAACCAAAATAGGCTTGAAATTTATGAGGAAAGTCATATAGGTACTATTGAAGTCATAAACTCAGTTGTTAACATGGCACGGGAGAAAAAATGTAGGATTTTGATTATGGGAGACTTTAATCATAAAGAGATAGATTGGATAAATCTTGACCCACACAGTGGTGAGGACTCATTTGGGGCAAGATTCCTAGACTGCGTACAAGGGAATTTCCTACACCAACATGTAATGGAACCAACAAGAGCCAGGGGTGGGGATGAGCCATCACTACTTGATCTAGTGTTCACAGATAATGTGTTGGATATTGAAAATATTGAGTATGAACCACCAATTGGAAAGAGTGACCACTGTGTGTTGTTGATGGAGTATATCATTGAAGACATTCTTCCTGAGAGTAGAGGCACTGAGGACATGAGGAGGAACTATCCGAAAGGAGATTACATCAAAATGAATGAGCTTTTTGCAGTTATTGACTGGAGAACCTTATTTTACAACAAATCTGTACAAGAAATGTATGACATCTTTTGTGAGAAATATGGGAAGATAGTAGATTGCTGCATACCTGTCACCAAAGTAGGTGTAATTCATGCCAGAGAGAAATGGTTCGATAATGGGTGTAAAAGAGCTAAGGAGTGGAGAGACAAATGCTGGAAAAGGTATAGGAGGAGAAAAAACATAAATGCCTGGCAAACCTACAAAAGAGCAAGAAATGACTACCTAAGTAAAAGGAGAGAGGCAGAGAGAGATTATGAGAGGGACATCACCAGGAAGGCTAAAGAAAATCCCAAGCTTTTCCACAGCTTTATCAGAGGAAAACTGAAGGTAAAAGAACAGGTTTTAAGGCTAAAGAGAGCGGATGGAAGCATCACTGAGACGGACGAAGAGATCTGCAAAGAATTGAACAAGGAGTTTCAGTCAGTATTTACAGTAGAAAATACCCCACCCCCTCAGATTGCAGTGATAGAAGCTCAAGGGCCGGTATTAGAGAACATCAACCTTACAGCCACAGAGGTATGCAAAGCACTGATGGATTTAGATGTTCATAAAGCTACAGGTCCTGATGACATATCCCCTCATGTGCTTAAAAAATGAGCAAACACAATATCAGTGGCACTAAGTATCATATTTAAGGAGTCACTGGAGTCGGGGGAGATTCCAAGATGCTGGAAACAAGCAAATGTGATACCTATCTTCAAAAAGGGAAGGAGGGATACGGCTCTGAACTATAGACCAGTTTCCTTGACCAGCATAGTTTACAAACTTATGGAGAAACTACTAAGGAAACATATCTCTCTTCACTTGGAATCCTTCAACTTTTTGTCAGTGAGGCAACATGGCTTCAGAGAAGGAAGATCAACAGTAACAAACTTATTAGAATTTTATGATGAGGTAAGTCAAATCTTACAGGAAAGAGAGGGCTGGGCACATTGCATATTCCTAGACTTCCAGAAAGCGTTTGACACTGTTCCACATGGGAGACTTATTAGGAAGCTGCAATCAATGGCTAGAATAGGTGGAAATGTCTTGGAATGGATAAAAACTTACTTAGAAGGAAGGGAACAGAGGGTTAGAGTAAGACACTCAGTGTCTGAATGGAGAAGAGTTAGTAGTGGAGTTCCACAGGGTTCAGTTTTAGGGCCACTTTTGTTCCTTGTATATGTAAATGACCTACCAGAGTCTGTAAATTCATTCATGAATATGTTTGCAGATGATGCAAAGATTGTGAAGAAAGTAAAAAACGAGAACAATGGTAGAGAACTTCAGGAGGATCTAAATAATCTGCATGAGTGGTCAGAAAAGTGGCTAATGAAATTCAATACCTCAAAATGTAAGGTAATGAGAATGGGTACAAGTGCAAGAAGGCCCAAGCTTGACTACTCGGTGGCTGGAGTACAACTTCAAGAGACAGAAAATGAGAGAGATCTAGGAGTAAACATACTGGCAGATTTGTCTCCAGAAATACATATAAATGGCGTAGTAAGGGCAGCATATGCATTCTTATCAAATGTAAGGGTAGCCTTCAGGCACATGGACAAGGAAATGTTCAGAAATATTTATGTAACCTATGTGAGGCCAAAACTCGAATATGCAGCCCCCTTTTGGAATCCGCACTTGAAAAAGCACATAGCTAAGCTTGAAAAAGTTCAAAGACATGCCACGAAACTGGTGCCAGAAATACGCAATCTCGGTTATGATGAGAGGCTGAGGGAATTAGACTTGCCATCACTCGAAGCTAGAAGAGTAAGGGGGGATATGGTGACAGTCTTTAAATTCCTTCATGGTTATGATAGAGTGGATAGGGATCGATATTTCGATATGGCTGGCTCTAGAACTAGAGGTCATAGTTTGAAGCTTCGTAAGAAAACTTGTTTGCAGGATGTAAGGAAATACTTTTTCAGTGTAAGAGTAGTTGATAATTGGAATTCGCTAAGCGAGGAGGTAGTTAATGCTATGTCAATCCATAGTTTTAAGGACAGGTATGATAAGTATCACCAAGTCTAAAAATGGAACCGATCAGGAGACGGGAAGATACGAGCTTTGGGCTCTTTCCCGTAAACACAATTAGGTAATCACACATACACACACACACACACATATATATATATATATATATATATATATATATATATATATATATATATATATATATATATATATATATATATATATATATATATATATTGGATATTGAAAAATTTGAGTATGAATCACCATTTGGAAAGAGTCACCACTGTGTGTTGTTGATGGAGTATATCATTGAAGATATTCTGCCTGAGTAGAGGCACTGAGGACATGAGGAGGAACTATCCGAAAGAAGATTACATCAAAATGAATGAGCTTTTTGCAGTTATTGACTGGAGAACCTTGTTTTACAAATATTCTGTACAAGAAATGTTTGACATCTTTTGTGAGAAATATGGGAAGATAGTAGATTGCTGCATAGCTGTCACCAAAGTAGGTGTAATTCATACCAGAGAGATATGGTTCGATAATGAGTGTAAAAGAGCTAAGGAGTGGAGACAAATGCTGGAAAAGTTATAGGAGGAGAAAAAACATAAATGCCTGGGAAACCTACAAAAGAGCAAGAATTGATTACCTAAGTAAAGAGAGGCAGCGAGAGACTATGAGAGGGACATCACCAGGAAGGCTAAGGAAAATCCCAAGCTTTTCCAAAGCTTTATCAGAGGAAAACTGAAGGTAAAAGAACAGGTTTTAAGGCTTAAGAGAGCAGATGGAAGCATCACTGAGATGGATGAAGGGATCTGCAAAGAATTGAACAAGGAGATTCAGTCAGTATTTACAGTAGAAAATACCCCACCCCCTCAGATTGCAGAGATAGTAGCTCAAGGGCCGGTATTAGAGAACATCAACCTTACAGCCACAGAGGTATGCAAAGTGCTGATGGAGTTAGATGTTCATAAAGCTACAGGTCCTGATGATATATCCTCTCATGTACTTAAAAAATGCACAAACCCAATATCAGTGGCACTAAGTGTTTACCTAATTGTGTTTACGGGAAAGAGCCCAAAGCTCGTATCTTCCCGTCTCCTGATCGGTTCCATTTTATACTTAGTGCTACTTATCATACCTGTCCTTAAAACTATGGATTGAGATAGCATTAACTACCTCCTCGCTTAGCCAATTCCAATTATCAACTACTCTTACACTGAAAAAGTATTTTCTTACATCCTGCAAAGAAGTTTTCTTACGAAGCTTCAAACTATGACCTCTAGTTCTAGAGCCAGCCATATCAAAATATCGATCCCTATCCACTCTATCATAACCATGAAGGAATTTAAAGACTGTCACCATATCCCCCCTCACTCTTCTAGCTTCGAGTGATGGTAAGTCTAATTCCCTCAGCCTCTCATCATAACTGAGATTGCGTATTTCTGGCACCAGTTTCGTGGCATGTCTTTGAACTTTTTCAAGCTTAGCTATGTGCTTTTTCAAGTGCGGATTCCAAAAGGGGGCTTCATATTCGAATTTTGGCCTCACATAGGTTACATAAATATTTCTGAACATTTCCTTGTCCATGTGCCTGAAAGCTACCCTTACATTTGATAAGAATGCATATGCTGCCCTTACTATGCCATTTATATGTATTTCTGGAGACAAATCTGCCAGTATGTTTACTCCTAGATCTCTCTCATTTTCTGTCTCTTGAAGTTGAACTCCAGCCACCGAGTAGTCAAGCTTGGGCCTTCTTGCACTTGTACCCATTCTCATTGCCTTACATTTTGAAGTATTGAATTTCATTAGCCACTTTTCTGACCACTCATGCAGATTATTTAGATCCTCCTGAAGTTCTCTACTATTGTTCTCGTTTTTTACTTTCTTCACAATCTTTGCATCATCTGCAAACATATTCATGAATGAATTTACAGACTCTGGTAGGTCATTTACATATACAAGGAACAAAAGTGGCCCTAAAACTGAACCCTGTGGAACTCCACTACTAACTCTTCTCCATTCAGACACTGAGTGTCTTACTCTAACCCTCTGTTCCCTTCCTTCTAAGTAAGTTTTTATCCATTCCAAAACATTTCCACCTATTCTAGCCATTGATTGCAGCTTCCTAATAAGTCTCCCATGTGGAACAGTGTCAAACGCTTTCTGGAAGTCTAGGAATATGCAATCTGCCCAGCCCTCTCTTTCCATATTTTAAGTGTCACTGGAGTCAGGGGAGATTCCAAGATGCTAGAAACAAGCAAATGTGATACCTATCTTCAAAAAGGGAAGGCAACATGGCTTCAGAGAAGGTAGATCAACAGTAACAAACTTATTAGATTTTTATGATGAGGTAAGCTGAATCTTACAGGAAGAGAGGGCTGGGCAGATTGCATATTCCTAGAGTTCCAGAAAGCATTTGACACTGTTCCACATGGGAGACTTATTAGGAAGATGAAAGCAATGGCTAGAATAGGTGGAAGTGTCTTGGAATGGATAAAAACTTACTTAGAAGGAATGGAACAGAGGGTTAGAGTAAGACACTCAGTGTCTGAATGGAGAAGAGTTAGTAGTAGAGTTCCACAGGGTTCAGTGTTAGGGCCACTTTTGTTCCTTGTATATGTAAATGACCTACCAGAGTCTGTAAATTCATTCATGAATATGTTTGCAGATGATGCAAAGATTGTGAAGAAAGTAGGAAACGAGAACAATGGTAGAGAACTTCAGGAAGATCTAAATAATCTGCATGAGTGGTCAGAAAAGTGGCTAATGAAATTCAATACTTCAAAATGTAAGGTAATGAGAATGGGTACAAGTGCAAGAAGGCCCAAGCTTGACTACTCGGTGGCTGGAGTACAACTTCAAGAGACAGAAAATGAGAGAGATCTAGGAGTAAAAATACATATAAATGGCATAGTAAGGGCAGCATATGCATTCTTATCAAATGTAAGGGTAGCCTTCAAGCACATGGACAAGGAAATGTTCAGAAATATTTATGTAACCTATGTGAGGCCAAAACTTGAATATGCAGCCCCCTTTTGGAATCCACACTTGAAAAAGCACATAGCTAAGCTTGAAAAAGTTCGAAGACATGCCACGAAACTGGTGCCAGATATACGCAATCTCAGTTATGATGAGAGGCTGAGGGAAGTAGACTTACCATCACTCGAAGCTAGAAGACTGAGGGGGGATATGGTGACAGTCTTTAAATTCCTTCATGGTAATGACAGAGTGGATAGGGATCGATATTTTGATATGGCTAGCTCTAAACTAGAGGTCATAGTTTGAAGCTTCGTAAAAAAACTTCCTTGCAGGATGTAAGGAAATACTTCCCTTCTGAACCTAAATTTATCAAGCTTAAATCCATTACCAGTTCTGGTTTGATCATGAACTTTTAACTTTATCAGTATCACCCTTGTTAATCCCTTTAAACCATTTATACACCTCAATCATATCCCCCCTAACTCTGCGCCTCTCTAGAGAATGTAGATTGAGTTTTTTTAATCTGTCATATGGTAGATTTAGGCATTGCATAATTTTTTTTTTTTTTTTGCATTTTAGTCTTGCTTTGGTTATTTATAATTTCTATTTTATCTTTGCTTACACTTGCAGATAGAGGTTCGTTCTCTTGCATCCTTCTCCTCTTCTACCGCACAAGTTACTTGCTCGCGGCCACCATGCATGTCCCAGTGTACTGCAAGACTGTTGCCCACTGCATAATAGAGTACAGTACAGTAATGTATGTCAATTTCTAGCAGTAAAGTGAATATGTATATTTGTTGTATACTCTCAAAAATAGATACAGGCTTTCTGCTTTGCTATGTAGTAATAAAATATGTTTTTTACTTATCTTATATCTTTGGCATGGTGTATCTATGTAAGGTTTGGAACGTATCTATGCCCTTTATCATTGTTTCCTATGGAAAATTACTGTTTTTTTCACGCAATTTTCCATTTACCCGACACTTCTGAGAACCCATCTAGTCGTTATTCTGAGAACTAGGTGTGTGTATATATATATATATATATATATATATATATATATATATATATATATATATATATATATATATATATATATATATATATATATATATATATATATATATATATATATATATATATATATATATATTAAGGAGGCCCATCTGTGAAACAAAACTTATAAAACAATGCTATATTTCGGATCCTAACTGGATCCCTTCTCAAGCCCAACTCCAGTTAGGATCCGAAATATAGCATTGTTTTATAAGTTTTGTTTCACTGATGGGCCTCCTTACTATTTAGCACTGTATGCTAACAGTTTATATATATATATATATATATATATATATATATATATATATATATATATATATATATATATATATATATATATATATATATATATATATATATATATATATATATAGTGATCCTTCGCTGGATTGCGTTTCTTGGCTTGCGTTTTCACTGTACCACGGTTTTTTTTGGCAAATTATCTTTTTTGGGGGGGAATATGCAAAAATATTAAAATATTAAAAAAATAAAAATTTTCAGTATTTTCATTTTTTTATTGAAAAAAACATATTTCATTATCTAATTGATAAATAAAAAATTTATTTCCCAGCCTACGAATAATAACACAGTAAAAAATAGCAAAAAACATAATTTTAGATATACGTACGTACAGTATAACTCACAGTATTGCATCATGCGAAATAGTGTCCGATTGCATACAATGTATAGGGGTCGCAGCTACGTGAGCTAGCATATATATTTATATTTCCAGTAGTTTCATGATTTTATTGATAAAAAAACGTATTTCTTAGCCTAAGAATAATAAAACAGTAAAAAATAGTAAAAAACATAAATACTAACAGTATTGCAACATGTAAATTTCGATACCGCTATCAGCGTTTCGGACAAAGGCTTCCACCATCTTCCATTGTCTCGCCTCACTCGTGTGTGCCATTCACGTTGTGCTTATTATTATTAATATGTTTTGCTTGTGATTTTTTTACTTGCATATTTTAACCTTTGCAATGCCTCCCAAGCATCCTTCATCTTCTAAGGCTTCTTGTAGTGAGCCTAAGCGGCAAAGGAAAATGTTAACCATTGTAGATAAAGTGAAACTCTTAGATATGTTGAAAGAAGAAAAAAGGTTTGTGGATGTCGGCCGTTATTTTACGTAAATGTAAAAATTATTGTAAAATACTGTACTTATGTATGTCAAGTCATCATCACCTCATTCACGGTAAGTTTTCCTATCACTTTCATAAAAAATTACGTTGCTTGCTGTTATTTATAATGCAAAGGGTGTTTCTTTAACAGTACAGGAAGGGTTTATAGTGTAAACGTAAAAATACATTAAAATATCTAAGTACATATAGGCTGATCCTACTCCGCGGATTTCCAGGTTCGCCCTAGTTCACGGAACCGAACTACCGTAATAAGGGAGGTAACACTGTGTGTATATATATATATATATATATATATATATATATATATATATATATATATATATATATATATATATATATATATATATATATAGTAATCCCCCCCTTGTCGCGGTAGTTCGGTTTCGGGACCCGGCGCGAGACAGGAAAACCGCGAAGTAGGAAAACCTAAAAAAAAATTAAAATATATATATATATATATATATATATATATATATATATATATATATATATATATATATATATATATATATATTTTTTTTTTTTTTTTTTTTTTTTTTTAAGATGATTATGACACCAGGACAGGCAAAAAATTATAAAATAAAACGGCCTTTATCAGGCTGTAAAGAGAAACAGTGATGGAGAGTGATATGACCTGTCAGATGTAAAGGGATTATAAAAGATGTGTAATGAATATCCAACTCTCTGCTGGGTTTACTATACCTCTGCATTACTTTCATGATGTCTATTCTAAAAATTCTCCTTAGATCTTATTATTATTATTATTATTATTATTATTATTATTATTATTATTATTATTATTATTGGCAACAATAATTTTCCTTTGATGATGATTGGGGAGATTATTATTATTATTATCATTATTATTATCATTATTACTATTATTATTATTATTATTATTATTATTATTATTATTATTATCATTATTATTATTACGAATTCGTAATTAAACCATTATTTTTACTATAAATAATGTAGCTTTGGTTGAATGAACAAGAGTTACTTAAAGATTCTCTCTCTCTCTCTCTCTCTCTCTCTCTCTCTCTCTCTCTCTCTCTCTCTCCAACATTCTATTCTACACAACCCCCCACACTCTCTTTGTCCCGGCCAACTAAGGAGGGGCACTTTACACAGTTATTAAAAGTAAATAAGCCAACGGATGTACAAACAATGATGAGCCCTTAATAATAATAATGATGATGATGATAATAATCTCCACAATCATCATCAAAGGAAAATTATTGTTGCCAATAATAATAATAATAATAATAATAATAAGATCTAAGCAGAATTATTGGAATAGACATCATGAAAGTAATGCAGAGAGCTGGATATTCATTACACATCTTTTATAATCCCTTCACATCTGACAGGTCATTACACTCTCCATCTCTTTTTCTCTTTACAACCTGATAAAGTCTGTTTTATTTTATAATTTTTTGGCCCATCCTGGTGTCACAATAATCCTTTTTTTTTTTCTTTTTTTTTTCTTTTTTTTTAAATAAAAAAAATCTGCGACGCACTGAATTCGCGATAGGTGAACCGCAAAATAGCGAGGGATATATATATATATAATCAATACAAAAATGAAAGGTAAAAACGATATAGATGACTTTAATGCAAACATAGGAGGACGCAAAATTTTCAAGAACATAAAGAAGGAACCTTAAGTGCAGATGAATCTTTAAGTATTTTACTACACAAAGCAGTGGAATTGTCTCACAGAAAATTATTCTCAAGCAGAAAATAATTTTTAGATGAGAATTTAGATAATAATGAGAATAAGCTTGAAATTTTAATCAGGCATTAACTGGGTTAGATATATTAAATTATTTATTGAAATGCAGTAAAGAAATGGCTCAGGAAAGAAATGACCTAACAGCTCAACTGATTTTGTGATGTAAAGTACTGACTTTAACAAACCCTTTGAAAGTAAGAGAAGAGTTGAAATAGGAAGGAAACTGACATATCAAATGACAAACTCATTACTATGCACTTCAAATTTTAAGTGAACAATGGTTCACTTCAAAATATCGGTGAAAAATTATTCACTTCAAATTATTGGAAAATCATGAATAAAAAAAAATTATAATGCATCCTCATGTTTGAAAAAAGAAGAATATAAAGCTAAATATTTATCATTTACAAGACAGTATAAGAAATAAACTTGTAACAATGGTCGTAATGGAAATTAAAAAGGAAAACTGTAGAGAAGACTATAAGGAAAACTATGATAAATGTTGTACAAAAAGAAGGACTAAAGCTAAGTAATTCCACGGGAAAATTAAATCTTATATAGAGAAAAGAGCAGTTAGACGGAATGACATTTATGCAAAATTAGCAGTAACAAAGCTAATATGGACCAAAAAATATGAGAAAAAAATATGAGGAACCATAAAAACTAGAACAAAGAGGAATGAGACCTGTAGTGGTCACAGACACAACTTTTAAATTAGTGAAATATACTTCCAACATCAGAGGGGCACAAAATGAACTTCTGGAGTTACATGCAGCCTATGTTTAGGGCAAAAAAGCTGCATATATTTCCTTGGTACTTAATTACTGGGAAAAGGTGATAAAAGCTAAGAAGAAATACATGATTTTTTGTAATACTATCAAGTATGTATACAGTAGATGAAAACCTTCTTAAACCTGTACAATATAAAGAAATAAATAAGTCCCTTTCTGCACAACACAGCATTAAATAAGATGACTATATTAAATGAAATAACAAATTTATGCAATGACTTCAATAACATTCAAACAAACAAACAAACAAACATTTATTTCCATTATTGTACATTGGTTATTCTTCTAAAACTAAAAGTAACTTATAAGTAGACATGTAATTGAACTAATAAGTAAGAGGGTAATACATACAGTTAAATTAAATATAGCTTTCCTAGAAAATGATAATGCTGCAATGAAAATGTTAACAATAAAGTTAATAATAAAATAGTAATAATAACAGTCGATACAGTATCGTTATTATCGACATCATCACCATACAGTATTTGTTTTCCTTACAAAGAGAATAGTTAGTTCTTAATTTAGAGAACAGAGAAGTCGATATCAGTTTACATATAGAGAGGTTAGTGTTAAGGGAAATGGCATTAAATAATTAAGTTTAGTTTATGGGTGAGCAGCAACTATTTGTCCAGAAGAAAACAATATAGTTTGCCTTTGAAAGCTGTGAAGGAGGATCGCTTTTAAGATGCCCTGGAATATTGTTCCAGAGTGTTGACTCGTTAATAGTGATCATCTTTGAACCTGCTTCTGTGTTTGTTCTCTGAATAAAGAGCTCACTGCTCTGTCTTGTGCTGGTTCCCCTAATATCCCTGACTGTTTTTAAATCAAATAGCCAGCTAGGATAATGATCATCCAAAATATTGTATACAAAAACATAAATAGCATAAGCGACCTTGTTTTCTGTCTACAGCCACCCGAGTTTATTTAGAGCTGATGTGATGTGGTCATATTTTCTTTTTCCTCCCAATGCAACTCGAGCTGCAAAATTAATATCCTTCTGTATTCTGTTTATCTGAGTTCTAGTGGTAGCTCCCCAAACAGTTGTGCAGTAATTAATGTGACTTAGTGTTACAGATTCAACAACAGTTATTCGACTGGCAGTCTCAAATTTGTCTTTTATACGTGATAAGTACGTTAATGTTCCTGTAACCAATTTGCTTACTTTATAATGTGGGAATCAAACAACATGTAGTTATCAAAGTGAATTCCTAGGTTTTTGACTGTTTGCTAGGTGTAATGATATTGCCGCAAAAATTAATTGTTGTGTTTTCTGGAATTTGTGCTATATGGAACCTTGAACCAATAAACATGCATTGTGTTTTACTTTTGTTAATTAACAGCCAAATTTCTTGAAAATAGGTTTTAATTTTTGACAGAGTGTTTTCTGCTCTTAAGGTTAGGTCTGGGAGATTATTAATATCACCACTAAGGAGTAGTTGAGTGTCATCTGCATATTGTACGACTAGACAGTCAGAAATGAAAGAAGATAGATCATTTACGTAAATGGAGAAGAGGATAGGACCACGTACTGATACCTGTGGAACACCAAATGATACACTTTTTGGCAGTGAGATAATGTTGTTAAGACGTATAAACTGTTTGCAATTAGATAGATACTCTCTAAACCAGATCGGATCAATATTTAGGTTAGTACGTTTACTTATGAGAATTTCAAGGCTTACACTGTCGAAGGATTTTGATAAGTCTAATAATACAAGCAGTGAGATTTTTTTCATATCTATATTATTATAGATACTATTCATAACTTTGAGCAGTGCAATTTCCGTAAAGAGTTTCGGTCTGAAACCATGTTGGTTAATAGCTAATAGTCTATTTGACTCTAAATATGACATAAGTTGGCATACAACAGTTTTTCTAATATTTTAGAGAAAATGGGTAGCTGGGAAATGGGACGATAGTTTGTCACATCTTCTCTGTTCCCCCTTTTATGCAGAGGTATTACATGTGATTTTTTCCAAGAGTCAGGAAACTTTTCAGTAACAATGGAAGTGTTCCTAATAGTTAGAATATAAGATACAATAATGGGTAGAGCATCTTTGATGAATTGAAATGTATACCATCTGGACTATAAAAGCCAGAGTTTCTTAGGCACTTTATGGTAAGAATTATGGTAGCACAATCGATAGGATTTATATTGAAGTACTCTCTTGTCCTCATATTGGAAGAATTGACATTTAAGTAATTACTGTACTCATATTCACTGAGTTGATGTTTTCTTGTGTTTTCTCATATGTAATTTTGCCAACATTTGCAAAATAGTTATTAGAGTTTTTCGCTTTGTTTTTCAACTCCATAATATTTTCATAAAATTCTGAGGTAGTCGTTTCATTTGGTATCATGCTTCTTATCACTTTCCACGTTGCCGCTGTATCATGTCTAGAGTCATTAAATTATTTTTTGTAAAAGTCTTTTTTACTCACACTGATGAGAGATCTGACACGTTTCTTTTCTGCTTTATAACTCTCTCGGAGAGTCATATCATATCTATTCATTTTTAGCTCTTTTTGTATTTGATGATAACATACCTAATATCATAAAGTGTATGTTCATTAAATGCATACTATATGAGCAAAGAATGTATTAGTGCAACAATTTTTTTTGCAGATGATATTTTAATGTCGTTGGATTAAAACAAGGTATTACAATATTAAAATACTGAAACGATTTTCTTTGCATAGAGATGTACTTTTTCAGAAAAAAAATATTCTCCTTTGAAGGAATGCTTTTCTACTCTATATTTTTTCTGTGAAAATGTAATTTGGAATAAAACAGGTAACATTTTGATAGCCGCTTTCAACAAATAAAAGTACAGAAAGAAATAAAGTAACACACAGATCAATATGATTAGGAATAGAAATAATTAAAAGAGATAAATTACTTAAAAGAAGCTCTGAAATGAAGGCAGAAAAATCAACTTCTTGGTCAAATAATAACTTTGAAGTTGTAACCAAACATTTATTTGAAAATTACTGTATTGGATTAGTGTAGCAATTTCCTTTATTAAGTATGGACAAGAAATAATAAGTTATATGGAAGTTGAATAGGAACAATTTGGAGGACAAAAAACAAAGGAAAAGACTTATGGTGACTGCAACAATATATACACCAATCAGTACCTGAGAGTAGGAATAGC
>JAXCGZ010023135.1:0-5000 GCA_037179515.1 Halocaridina rubra
ATATATATATTAAACCATCTCCATTCTCTTGCGATTTTGGTTAAAATTCTTTGCCAATAGGAAGGACTAAAAGCAATTGGATTGGTTGAAGGGTTTCGTAAACTGCATCTCCTGCACAAAAAGTTTTTTTTTATTTCTACTCTGAAAAAGAAGAGCGCATAGCCGGAAGACGTGACGCGAATTGCATAATGCATTGCTCGATATATCTTATTCAAGCAGGAATTGTTTCATATATTTCTGATCAGAGATATGATTTAAGTTCACACGGTATGTGTGGTATGAGATACAATCAATCTGCTTAAAGGAAAGTGAAATTTAAACTACGGAAAACATTCTATGAGAATTGGAGAATTGGAGTTATGTCCAAATATTGTATTCCACTGAATTCTTCGGAAAAATAGTTTACATTTAAAATTAGACTTTGCCAAGTATTTTTTTTCAAATAGCAGTTAAACAACTATTGCTTCCCACTGATTAATGTCAAAAATATCTGCGGTCTTGAAGGGTTTCATATAAACGAAAATACTTTAATACGGAATATTTCAAATTACATTAGTTGTAATCATAAGATACTGAGGAAAATTAAGAAAGCAACGAAGCAATGATAAGGAAAAATTATATTATTAGAGGTTCTAATGTTCATATGACTAATACGAAAGCAAATGAGAGAGAGAGAGAGAGAGAGAGAGAGAGAGAGAGAGAGAGAGAGAGAGAGAGAGAGAGAGAGAGAGAGAGAGAGAGAGAGAGAGAGAGAGAGAGAGAGAGAGAGAGAGAGAGAGAGAGAGAGAGTTACAATTAATACCGTCTTGATGGCATTGCAAACTATTGTCATGGCCTATTTTATTTGACTCAAGAACAAAGTTCACTCTTAACAGGAAAGATTCACACACACACACACACGTTCACTCGTACACACGTACACACATGCATGCACACAAACATTATTTTCGCAGATTCCAAGATTTTTCTAATAATAATATCGTTACTTCTTATTAAGATAGAGGAACTGTTCCAGTCAATATGGTGATTGCAAAGCATCGGAGGACTGACAATTTCGAACATTATATTTATGTTAATTGACACGAATTTCTAATGATTTCCTAGACTGTCCTACAAAATACTTATCACAATCTTTAAAAGGAATCTTATAAATAATATTGGAAGTGGAAACAGGACTATTTTTAGTCAACATATTGCAAAAAGTATTATCATATTCGAAAACTATACGGACATTTAATGTTTCCAAAATCTTTACTATGCTATGACATTGCTGAAAAAAAGGAATAACTAAAGTATTATTAAAATCCGAAACCACATTAGTGTCAGGGAGAGGAAGTCTGTGATATCTTCGTTTTGCAGCACTGAAGCAGGTTTTTAAGAACCAATTGGGATAACAAAGATAATTTCCAATATTAAAGAATTTAGCAATCTTATCATCAAGGTATTCTAGGCTTTCAATACAGAGAGCACGAAGAAATAATGAAGAAAAGATAGATTTCTCTAGTTTGATATCATGGCCAGGATAAAATTCCACATAGGATTGATTATTTGTGGGTTTCCTGAAAATATTTAACTTCAGTGATAAAGGTTGTCTATGTAATAACATGTCTAAGAATGGCGAGATATTATTGTTTTTCTTTTTCAAACGTGAATTTAATTGAGGGATCAAAATTTGTCATATGTCAAAAACTCCTGGAAGGTAATATCAGTACAGGAAAAAACTAATTCTATCAACAACATAATAAAACCAATGAAAAACTTATAAGAAATGAAACCAACAGAACTTATAATTGGGTGCATAGGTAATCCAGGCTTGTGAGGTTTTGCTAATACAAAAATATATGCGCCCAATTAGTAATTCTGTTGTTTCCATTTCTTATAAGTTATCTAAGTTTTTAGTTCATTTATTATCTCCTTTGTTGTAAAAATTATCTTCCTCCCATATTCTGAATTCCCCTGACCTGGTTGATGAACTTCATACTATTGTTATCACTCCAGATATGCATATGAACAGTTTTGACGTTATTAGATTACCTTGGTTGTGGACTAGATAATCATTCCATTCAATTACCAAGAAATGATACCATACTCATTCCTCTACAAACTTTTGGTATGGCTATGGGAAACCCTTTATTCACTCTTCTCTCTAATCTTTATAAGGATTTTTTTGAAAGACAGTACCTTCCAACTATTGTCCCTCTAAATACTAATTTTCATTGGTTTCGTTATGTTGATGACGTATTTTGCTTTTCCCGTACTGATATTAACGTCCAAGAGTTGTTAACAAAGTTGAATAATTTTGTTGCCGCTACTGAATTCACGTTAGAAAAAGAAAATAATATTTGCTCGCAGTTCTAAAACATTTTATTACATAGACAACCTTTTTCACTGGGGCTTGATATTTTTCGAAAACCCACAAATAATCTATTTTATGTGCATTTTTGTTCTGGTCATCATCTCAAAATAAAAAAAAATATTTTTTCTTTAACGTATCTTCGTGCTCTTCGTATTGTAAGCCCAAAATACCTTGATGATGGTATTGATAAAATCCTTGATTATGGGAAACACTTCTTTTAATCTCAATTGGTTCTTAAATACCTGCTTCAGTGCTGCAAAACGCACATTTCACAGACCACCCCTCCCTGACACTAATGTGGTTTAAAATTTTAACAATACCCAAGTTATTTCCTATTTTCACGGATGCCATAGCTTAGTCAAGATTTTGAGAACATTAAATGTCCGTTTAGTTTTCAAATATGAAAATACTTTTTGCAATATGTTGACTAAAAATAGTCCTGTTTCCACTTCTTATATTATTTATAAGATTCCTTGTAAAGACTGTGATAAGTATTATGTAGGCCAGACTAGCTAATAATTAGAATTTCGTGCCAATCAACATAAATATAACGTTCGAAATTGTCAATCATCCAGTGCTTTCTTCCATATGCTGATTGCAATCACCATATTGATTGGAACAATTCATTTATCTTAGTAAAAGGTAATAATATTATAACTAAAAACATCTTGGAATCTGCAATAATTAACTTAACCGAGCATCAAAATATTAACCTAAGTCATGGTTTATTTGTAACTGACCCCATACTATCAAGTATGCTTTACTCAATTATGAGAGATGTAATTTTGAAAATAAAATAAGTTTTTTTATTATTAATTTCCTTATATCAATAATTGGTATTCTTTTTTTTTTAATTGTTATTAGGTATTTCCTTTCTTTTAGTATTATTATCATTTCACATTTATTTTTTGTCATTTCATAATTAATAGTATTGTTAGTATTTCTAATATTTTAGTTCTGCTTTTTCTGTTATGTTTTCATTAGTGCTTTAATTTTCTTTTTTTTCTTATTGTTGTTCTGATGTCAATTTAATTTATTTTTGGTTAGTATTACCTATATATTCATTATATTCATTATTATTATCAGTTATACTACCATTATTATTACTAGTGTTATTATTATTATTAATTATTATTAAAAAAAAAATTATTATTATTTTCATTATTATTATTATTATTATTATTATTATTATTATTATTATTATTATTATTATTATTATTATTATTATTATTATTATTATTATTATTATTATTATTATTATTATTATTATTACTATTATTATTACTATTATTTTTATAATAATATTATTATTATTATTATTATTATTATTATTATTATTATTATTATTATTATTATTATTATTATTATTATTGTTATTATTATTATTATTATTGTCATTATTATTATTATTATTATTTTTATTATTATTATTATTATTATTATTATTATTATTATTATTATTATTATTATTATTATTATTATTATTATTATTATTATTATTTATTATTATTATTATTATTATTATTATTATTATTATTATTATTATTATTATTATTATTATTATTATTATTATTATTATTATTATTGTTATTATAATCATTATTATTATTATTATTATTATAATAATAATATATAATAATAATAATAATAATAATAATAATAATAGTAATAAAAATAATAATCTATCCATCTACCTTGGCTGTTTCCCCCTTTAATTAGGGGGTAGCCGACGTCAAAAAAAGAAAACAATAAGGGGTTTACTTTGTTCTATGGGCAATGACGAGGGAACTAGCGACCATTCAGATGGCACTGCTGGAGTGCCATAGCCCATCCTCCCGGTTCTTCCACAACCTGTGTCGCTTCACAACTGCCAACTCCCCTACAGCCTCTACCACAGTGCTACCACTGTAAGATGCAGCCCCGTGGTAACAGCAGATGCCCATCAGAGCTGCGTCACAATAGCTCGCCACTCTTTCCTATTCCTAGCACGCTTGCTTGCTTCCCTCACATCCATCCTCCTATCATTCAGGGCTCTCCTTACTCCATCCATCCACCCAAACCTAGGCCTCCCTCTAGCATTTCTCCCATCAACTCTCGCAAACATCACCTTTTTCTGCAGTCTTTCATAATCCATCCTTTCCACATGGCCAAACCATCTCAGAGCATTCTTATCTACTCTGTCTGCAATTTCTCTCCTCACACCCGTTCTTGCTCTCACCACTTCATTCCTAACCCTATCCAACCGAGATACACTAATCATACTCCTCAGGCATTTCATCTCAAACACACTTAGCTTCCGTCTCTCACATACTTTCATGCCCCATAACTCTGATACATACATCACACTTGGCACAACCACTTTCTCATACAAAACTTTCTTAACATTCATCTCCACCCTCTACTCTTTATCACTCCTTTCAACGCACCCAACACTTTACATCCTTCATTCACTCTGTGGCACACAGCTGCTTCTACTCCACCATTTGCAGCTATAACTGAGCCTAAATACTTAAACTGATCATCCTCCTCAAGTATCTCTCCATTCAACATAACATTCAGTCCAGCAACATCCTCATTTCTTGTACACCTCATAACCTTACTCTTTCCCACATTCACTCGACACTTCCTTCTCTCACACACCATT
>JAXCGZ010023135.1:12500-17500 GCA_037179515.1 Halocaridina rubra
ATTATTATTATTATTATTATTATTATTATTATTATTATTATTATTATTATTATTATTATTATTATTATTATTATTTTTATTATTATTATTATTATTATTATTATTATTATTATTATTATTATTTTTTTTTTTTTTTTTTTTTTTTTAATATTATCATCATTATTATTATTATAATTAATATTATTATTATCATTATTATTATTATTATTATTATATTATTATTATTATTATTATTATAATTATTATTATTATTATTAATAATATTATTATATTTATTATTATTTTTATTATTATTATTATTATTATTATTATTATTATTATTATTATTATTATTATTATTATTATTAATATTATTATTATTAATATTATTATTATTATTATTAATATTATTATTATTATTATTATTATCATTATTATTATCATTATTATTATTATTATCATTATTATTATTATTATTATTATTATTATTATTATTATTATTATTATTATTATTATTATTATTATTATTATTATTATTATTATTATTATTATTATTATCATTATTATTATCATATTAATAATTATTATTATTAAAATTATTCCTATAACATTAGCAAGACATCATG
Organism: Halocaridina rubra; assembly: GCA_037179515.1. Classification (NCBI taxonomy): domain Eukaryota; kingdom Metazoa; phylum Arthropoda; class Malacostraca; order Decapoda; family Atyidae; genus Halocaridina; species Halocaridina rubra. Next base: position 13,106 of record JAXCGZ010023135.1, read on the forward strand.
GAATTACGTGTATATAATTATATCTCCCTCTCTCTCACCCATACTCACATAAAACACACATATTTCCAGTTAATTAACAGCATTACTATATATTTATCACTGTATAAGCCTTTGTTTATTCATAAAGCTAATTCTTTTCGAATAACTATGCATTTCATATATAAATGAATTCTTATCCATATGAAACACATGCGATATACCTTCTAATATATGACTGTCTATGGATTGAATTAGATCGTTATCATTACTAACCACACATCAGTTTTTCAGTCAATATAGAGCCTATCGTCCATTCAGGGTTGTCGAGTTCATATAATAGGTGTTAGTTGAATAGAATTTGTTTTCGTTCACGCCACCTAACTTTAAGAAAGAAAGGGGTAGTTGAGCCCCTCTTTCCATAGCCCCTATCAAACCCCGTGGCTAGTTGAGTATATTATTATCTGATTACTGTAGTGATGGAACAGTATCCCCAAGAACGTCACAAATTTAAAGTAAAACAAATTAAAAAAAAAGTTCTGTAGAGGAAAGAATGACTTTCAGTTAAGCATTATTTTAAAAGGAATAAATATCAAGTCGCTATAAACGTTATTTTATGATTGTTCCTGACCTTACTTTGCCTTTGACGTTTGTTTCTCGACTCCCACACCGTCTATGCAACGCTCAGGGAGTCTCACCTTAAACTGATATTCCACACATTGGCCCGATTTCTTAAGCAGTGTAAACCTAGGATACCCCATATTATTAGTTAGCTAGACACACAAATGGATTTCATAAAGGCATTTGACGCGGTTCTGTGTATGGCTTGGATGTGGGGATCCTAACCATACACAGAACCGCGTCAAATGCATTTATGAAATCTATTTATGTGTGTCTAGCTAACAAACAATATGGTATCCTAGATTTGCACTATTTAAGAAATCGGGCCTAAAACTTTGTAATTTTCACTGATTGCCATTCCATAAGTGTAGCTGCCACCGTAAAGATATGTTTCCAGCTTCCTCTTAAAAATGTCAACATTACTACTCTCTTTCATCTCTCTGGGAAGACAATGAAAAAGTCTTGTCCACATCTTACTGCAAATGAAGAACCGACAATTCTCTGTGAGTTTTCTTGTCTTTTTTAGAATGATACGAGTGAATATAAAATCTAAAAGACCTTTTCAAAAGCGTCCTTTCTGTCTGGCTGGTTGTTTATGTGTATGTCTGTCGGTAAGTTTGACTGTCTATCTGTTTGTCTCTCACATCTCTCTCTCTCTCTCTCTCTCTCTCTCTCTCTCTCTCTCTCTCTCTCTCTCTCTCTCTCTCTCTCTCTCTCTCTCTCTCTCTCTCTCTCTCTCTCTCTCTCTCTCTCTCTCTCTCTCTCTCTCTACTCTCGCTCGCTCGCTAATTTGGGAACTCATAATTTTACAAAGAATTCTCACCACTCATACATAAAGTGTTATCGGTGAATATTTTCCTATTGCATACTTCGAGACTTTCTTAAATTTCCTTAATCAGAGTTACCGGAGCAGAAAACATTTCTCAAGAAAGAAATCCAAGACGCCATTTCGGTGGGAATCTCTAAAGAAAAAGTCTGAGGCTACGGTTAGTTGAGATAGATAGATAAATAGATAGCTAAATATATATAGATAGATAGATAGATAGATAGATATTTAGATAGATAGATAGAGAGAGAGAGAGAGAGAGAGAGAGAGAGAGAGAGAGAGAGAGAGAGAGAGAGAGAGAGAGAGAGAGAGAGAGAGAGAGAGAGAGAGAGAGAGAGACATATAGTATTTTATGATAATTCTTATGGTTATAATTGACATAGGAGTAAAATTTCGTCTATCTTTATTTACCAGACACGCAATTTCTAAGAGAAAAGATCTAATGTTTATATGTTAACCAATAAAAATATGTCAATATATTTTCATAATTAAAATTCTTTAATGGCCGACATTTTAAGAGTCCGAAATAAATGAATGACCTTTGCACCATTTCCCTATCACGAAACCTTGACAATTTTAATATTTCTCTGAATTATGGCAGCAGCCGTGGCCGTGTAATAGAGCATTCGACTCTGATTCGTCAGGATGTCAGTTCGAACCCTTCATTGTCTGAGGTAAGAAAACTCATTCACTCTGGGTAGCAGCCGCACTCTGCCAAAGCTACAGTCCTTCGCAAGAATGCACCATCAAAGCCTTTACAAGAAATTGGAGTCCGTGGCGAAAAACAGGATCGTTTCTCTGAATTATGAATCGTGTGGCTTTAAGTTCTTAGTATAACGTTTTTCTATGAGGGTGACACAGGATCAGGAAAGAACATTGCCCTTATCAGGCCTGGACAAAAAGAAAACATTAAGACGAAGAAAAAATAGAAGGTTGAGGACAAGGCAGAAAGAGGGAATGATACATAATAGGAAAAGTACAGGCTGAAGCAATTGTCGAAGTATTGAGGACCTACAGATATGGTAAGATTAGGCCCTGAAATGACAATAGATCCGATTTTTTATGGAAGATAGGTTATAAGAGTTAGGAAAGGCAAAAGGAGGAAAAGAGTCCCAGAGTCTGGAGGTGGATGGGAAGAAGCAGTTCTGCACCGACCAATCCGCAAGCTACAAATCTTCACGCAGTACCTAGTACCTTTGAGACGACGCCGCTTAACGAGTGTTACGTGGCCTTGGCAATGAGGGATGGATGCAATTCGCCAAATCACCAGAGCAGCGATGGAAGTAGCATATATAGAAAAGAGAAAGGGATGATACATTACAGCGAAGAGAAAGAGAATCTAGATTAAAAGTAAGAGAAAGGTCATAGATGAGTGTGATTGCCTTTGATTCAACTCAAAACTATCATTAATTGGATTATGTTCCAAAAGTATAGAACCATATAATATCTTTTTTGCTCAAGGGGTGAATGGATGTGACTATGAACTTAATCATCTTAAAAATAGAATTAATACACTTCATCGGCAAAGAAGATACATTAATTAGAAATATTGTTTTCTGCATGTAAGGTGCAATGAAACTTCATATACCATCTCGTATGAAGAATAAATGGAGCTCATAAAGAATTTAGAACCGACTTTAGATTAAATATTACTTTATATAATCAGCTTAATAAAGAATAACATAACCTAACCTAACCAGATATAATGCAACCAAAGAATTAGGACCTACAAAAATTTCAGGTCCCAATTCTTCATGAGATTCCAAACAATAACCTCCACTTTAGGAGTTTCTAAGCTGATGCTTGCTTAACATATATGTTGAATTCATTACTTGCCATATTAAATACTTCAATTTGTGTATATTGATTATTTTATGGTTGAATTGAGGTTACGCTTTCGTAATAAAAATCCAATTTCCAGTGAGATATTCGTCTGAGCCTGGAATCCGAAAACTTAAGGATATTCTATATTAGCATAATAATCCTTCTTATTAAGGTATCCAACAACTATGCAAATATTGAACAAATTCCATCAAATCTTATTCAATATGTATATGTATAAAGATTTTCTTTTTCATTTTTCTCATAATTTTTTTGATTATTCTTAAATCTTTTTATTAAAAAGATCATTCTGCGTGTTGGCCTTAATTATAATAAGCATCAATATCATCATTATCATTATCATCATCGTAGCCTCCAACGTCGTATAACGCAATAAACCTCGTTGAAATTCGACCGTTTCATTCTGCCCTATGCCTTCACTTTCATGGATTTCAATTCACTTCCAGTCTCAAGAGTTCTTACCCAAGTAGGTTTGGGTCCTCCAGTCCTTCAGGTGCTCTGAGGAGCCCGGTTGACATTGCAAAGTATTATTCTTCCTGGGACGGTACGATAGATATGTTCACGTTATCTCCAATTCCTCTTCATCATCATGTCATCAGCTTAGGGAACTACGGTAATTTGCCTTATGACATCATTTTTCACTCTATTGTGCCCTCCAACTCCTAATATTCGCCAGTTACATGTTCATTTCAAAGCGTGAAAAGTGCTTGCTTGATTTGGTTGGATTCTGATATGCAGATATTTATCTGCCAAAGTAGCTCACTCACTATGGTGGCATGAATATGTAACTTTCAATGAGAGTACGGATCCCTTAAGACTAAGCAAGTTTTTAGTGAATAATAGTGTATTATTAACATCAACGTTATATGTATGTTAATATTATATATATATATATATATATATATATATATATATATATATATATATATATATATATATATATATATATATATATATATATATATATATATATATATATATATATATATATATATATATATATATATTAAATATATATATATATATATATATATATATATATATATATATATATATATATATATATATATATATATATATATATATATATATATATATATATATATATATATATATATATACATATATAT
>JAXCGZ010023135.1:22500-30000 GCA_037179515.1 Halocaridina rubra
GGAGAGAAAATGATAGAAATATGTACTGAGAGATAGATGTTGATTGCCATTACCGTATTTAAAAAGAAGTATATGCACAAGTATGCATGGGTCAAAGTTCATAATGGAAGAGTAGTTGATAGAGCATTAATGGATTATGTTGTTTTGAACAGGAGGGTGATTGGAAGAGTATTTGATGTGAATGTACTGAGAGGAGCTAGTGGTGGAATATCTGATCATTATTTTGTGGAAAGTACAGTGAGTGGGAAAAAAGTGTAGAAAAAGGAGAAGCAATAGTGGAATAGAGGTGCTGAAAGTGAATGAATTGTATAAGAAAGAGAAATATTGTGAACATAAGGCTAGAGTGAGGAATGTGTGGAATGTAGTGAAAGAAAAAGTGAAGGGAGTGGAAGAAATATGGGGCTGTTTCATGGAGGAAGTTATTAATTGTGCCGAGGCAGTGTACAGAAAGAGACTAACTGGTGGAAGTAAGAGGATAGATAGTGAATGGTGGAATGAGCATGTAAATGCAGTAATGGATGAAAAGATTCAGGCATTTGAGATATGGTTGAAAGTAGGCAATGTAGAGGTGTATCAAAGTTATTGTGCAAAAAGAAGGTTAGCAAAGCGCATGGTGAGGGAGGCAAAGAGAAAAGCGGATGTAAGGTGGAGTAGGTGCTTGTCTGAGAATTTTGAAAGGAATAAAAAGATGTTTTGGAAAGAAGTGAAGAGAATGTGGAGAGGGGAGTCTTGTAGGGAGGAGAGGGTGAAAGGAGCATATGGGCAATTGCTAGTAGATTAATTAAAGCTGAGAGAGAGATGGGCTGAATATTTCAAGGATCTGCTAAATGAGGAATATGATAGAGAGGCAGTGATTGTGGCTTTGGGAAATGAATGGAGAATGCCAATGGTATGTGATGAGAATGATAGAGTAATAACAAAAGAGGAGGTACATTTGGCATTGAGAACAATGAAAGCAGGTAAAGCACCAGGAATATGTGGATGTCATGTTGAATACTTGTCAAAAAGTGGGGATGCATTAGAAGAATGAATGTTTAGCTTGTTGAATGTATGCTTCAAGAGAGGGAGGGCCACAGTTGATTTGAAAAGTGAATGTGTAGTTCAGCTTTACAAAGGGAAAGGAGATAAGTATGAGTGTAGCAGTTTTAGAGAAATTAGTTTGTTGAGTGTAGTTGGTAAGGTATATGGAAGAGTGTAAATCGAGAGAATTAAGAAAGGTGCTGAGATATTGATAGGGGAAGAACAGTGTGGGTTCAGGAGAGGAAGAGGATGTGTGGATCAGGTATTTGTGGTAAGACGGGTGTGGGAGAAATTCTTGGAGAAAGGCATGGACACTTTAGGGACTTTTATGGACTTAGAAAAAGCGTTTGACAGGGTAGTTATGGAGTGTGTTGCTACTGTAAGGAGTAAGTGGAAGTTTGTTGAATGCAGTGAAGAGTTTTTGCATGAATAGTAGAGCATGTGTGAAACTCGGGAATGGTGTGAGTGATTGATTTGAGGTAAATATAGGGTTATGTCAAGGTTGTGTAATGTCGCCATGGTTGCTTAATGTGTATATGGATGGAGTGGTACGGAAAGCAAATGAAAGAGTATTAGACATAGGTTTTGAGCTAGTGGGTGAGGATGGAAGGTTGTGGAAATTGAATCATCTGCTACTTGCGGATGATACTGTACTGGTGGCTGATACTAAGACTGAATTGGATCATTTGGTGATGACTAAGTTTATTAGGGTGTGTGAAAGAAGGACGTTGCCGGTGGATATTGGTAAAGGTAAAGTCATGATATGCACGAGGAGGGTAAATGTTGACAGATTGAATGTAGGAGTGAATGGTAAGTTGCTTGAATAAGTTGAGAGCTTTGAATTTGGGGTAGCATGTATCAAGGAGTGGACAAGTGGTTATAGAGCTAAGTCACAGAGTGACAGAAGCAAGTAAATGTCTAGGTGGGTTGAAAAGTATAACGAGAAATAGATATTTGGGAATTAATGCAAAGAGAAGGATATATGAAGGCGTGATCGTGCAGCCAGCATTGTATGGAACGGAGACTTGGGATGCAAGAGAGGATGGAAGGAACAAGTTGAATGTAATGGAGATGAGGTGTTTGAGAAGTATGATTGGTGTTTCTTGAATATATAGAGTAAGAATTAAGGATGACAGGCAGAGAACGGGTGTTGAAAGGAAGCAGTTGAATAGGTTAGATCAGAGTGTGATGAGTTGGTTTGGACACATAGAATGGATGAGTGATAAACTAATAGTGAAGAGAGTTTGGAATGCAGAAGAGATTGGAGTTGGGTCAAGAGAGAGACCTTGAATGTGATGAATGGTTGGCGTAAAAAGGGCATTGAATGCACGTGGAATGTCAGTGGAGCAGGGAAGAGTGCATGCAATAGATAGGAATGAACTGGAGGAAGATGGTGTATAGATGAGGAGGGCCAAAGGGATTTTTCGCATCTGTTACCTCAGTGAACTGTGATGGACAGGTGTGAGGAGAGTTGCAATGTGATGAGCGTTGGAGGTAAGCCAGCTGTGGCTGTCGAGCCACATTGTAAAATATCTTCGCCTGGCTACCTAGTGGGTGATCCAAGCAGAGTGGAAGGCGGGAAACGTGGCAACCCTTTATCCCCAAGAAGCAAAGAGGCGTGCTTGAGGTATGTGTAAATCGTGGTGAATGCGCTTTTCTTGGCTCAGCCACCCCCCTTACAAGGGGGAATGAGGTTATGTGTATATCTATGTATCAAATGTAATAATTATGTAAGACTATACTCGTATATCACATAAGGTGGAATTAGTTTTTTCTTTACATTTTGTCGTGAATGGTGCATATTTCATAAAATTTCAATCTTTGCATTATATTGTGTGTTTTTTTGTCGATTTGTTTATTATACTATTTTCTATTTAAGCCTAGTTATTTATGTAATATGTTTAAATTGTGTCCATATTTTCATTGCATTCCAGCGAAAAATAATTATCATGACTGGAATTGATAATAAATACTCTTAATATTTTAAATATCCATGTTAGTAGTATCTCGTTAAATATGTAGGAGACCTACATCGAATGATAGAAAGTCTTGCAGATAAGGTGAAAATTTTGGAAGCAGATGCTGAAAAGGTGAAAGCCTTACAACACAAAGTGGGTTTACTAGAATCTGACATTGTCCTACTTAAAAGAGATAATTCTAGGTTGAAACTGCTATTAGAAACATCTCCACCTCTCAGTTCAGTGCTGTCACCTAACAACAATGATGTCCCTTCTATCAACAACCCTCAGGTTTTGCAAACTAGGTTTTCTGTCTCTACTCACAATTCCTTCAGTGCATTGAGAGACAAATGTGACAGTGGTAGTGAAGAAGAGGTAGATCCAGATAAAAGTGATAGTCAGCGAGACAACCTGAATACACCATCTAGCATAAATAATCAAATCAGTAACAGGTTACAAAATAGTGATGAAACAACAGCGTCCTTCCCCACTACTCCTAACAATACAACAACAGGCACTAACCAGAACAAGATTCTTCCCAGCACAAACAACCAACCTGGTAAAGAGTTGCAAAACAGCGAAGAAGATATAGAGTCAATCTCCACTACTCCTAACAACACAGCAACTATCACTAACCAGGACAACCAAATTACATCTTCCAGCACAAATAACCAACCCAACAATAGGCTGCAAAACAATGAAGAAAACAGAAAAGACAAAATAGCAGCAGTCTCTATTCTAAACATTCCATCGAAGTCCTCTCCCCCACAGCCACAGTTGCCCAATAATGCAAGTGCAAGGGTTACAGCTCAAATATATATTCGCATTCCTGGCAACCCCTTTGAGAGAGAGATACGTAATACATTGACAAATCAAGGCATTCCTTCTGAAGAAGTCTTGATTAAGGAGCTTTCTCGCAAAACCAAATTGGGTTTCCTTCGCAATAACGATATCGAAAGGTTTTGAATATGTGCCTTACAAACTGAATCAATGGCCTACAGGCACAATTGTCCAGCCATTTCGTGGGGGCAAACAATGGACACAACCTGGGTATTCTACAAAATATCCCAAACTACAGTCATACCGAAATAAACAGCAAAGAGCTAATGAAACAATCCCCTATACGCGAGACTACAGAAAGAGACACGATACAAACCTCTCTTATCGCCGTCCACGCACAAGAGACTTCTCCTGGAGTGATGGCTCTTACAACCCTAGATACTCACCTAGGCATACAAACTTTGGGAAGGCCCGATCATACCACGGCACGTACTCAAACCAGCGTTACACATCCAACGGCAGGTACAGACACCAGGATCCATGGGCTAACCCCAGAACACACTACAATGATGAATTCCCAGCAGAATCACACAGTCGAAACTACAACTATGACTATGGATACCACCCCAATGAAACATGGTAAGAATGTAACATTAGTACATGTGAACGCTCAGTCCCTGCTCGCTCATATTGAGGAAATAATAATGCTAACAAAAGACTACAACATAGATATCCTCTGTGTAAGTGAAACTTGGCTTCCTCCTACAACTGAAAATAAATATGTGAATATCCCAGAGTTTAAAAAATTTTGCAATGACCATGGCCGAGGGGGTGGGGTTTGTATTTATGTTAGAAATTATCTTAGTACGTCAGAAATAACCACAGCTTTAGAAAAAAATGAGGAGCTCGAAGATTTATGGATCACTGTGCAGTATCAGAAACTTCCATCTTTCATTGTAGGTTGTGTTTACCGTCACCCTAAAGCACCTACCAGTTTATTCAATCATCTGCTAGAATCATTCTGAAATATCTGTGTGCGTCATAAACCCATATACGTACTTGGTGATTTTAATGATGACTTGCTCTCAGCAGATAAATAAATGAAAAGGGTGATCAACACTGTGAAGTTAACACAAATAGTGACAAAACCGACCCGCATAACCCCTAATTCTAGGACTCTTATAAATCTGATAATAACAAATAAAGTGGAAAGTATACTCTATTGGGAGGTAGTTCCCTGCTCAATTGCAGACCATGAGCTGAACAATGCTATGCTAAGCATAAACAAGCCCAAAAGGAAGCCTCTCCTCAAGACATTCCAGTGTCTAAAAAATTACTCCCCTGATATCTTTTGTGAAACATTAATCAACAACACAAATGCACTTAATAGAATTAAATACACAGATAACGTTGATTTGCAGGTTGAGATTCAAACAAAAGTCTTCCTTGAATGCTTAGATAGTTGTGCACCCATTGTAACAAGAAAAATAACCTGCCCCTCAGCCCCCTGGCTAACTAATGACATCAAAGAGGCAATGCAAATCAGAAATCAAATACAAAAATAGCTAAAAATGAATAGATATGATATGACTCTCCGAGAACGTTATAAAACAGAAAAGAAACGTGTCAGATCTCTCATCAGTGTAAGTAAAAAAGACTTTTACAAAAAACAATTTAATGACTCTAGACATGATACAGCAGCAACATGGAAAGTGATAAGAAGCATGATACCAAATGAAAAGAGTACCTCAGAAAGTTATGAAAATATTACGGAGTTGAAAGACAAAGCAGAAAACTTTAATAACTATTTTGCTAACATTGGCAAGAATACATATGAAAAAAACTCAAGAAAATATCAACTCAGTGAATATGAGTAATTGCTTAAATGACAATTCTTCCAATGAAAACACAAGAGAGTACTTCAAGATAAATCCTATCGATTGTGCTACCCTAATTCTTACCATAAAGAGCCTAAGAATCTCTGGCTCTTATGGTTCAGATGGTATACCATTTCAGTTCATCAAAGATGCTCTACCCATGATTGCATCCTATATTCTAACTATTATGAACACTTCCATTGTTACTAAAAACTTTCCTGACTCTTGGAAAATATCACATGCAATACCTCTGCATAAAAAGGGGGACAGAGAAGATGTGACAAGCTATCGTCCCATTTCCCTGCTACCCATTTTCTCTAAAATATTAGAAAAAATTGTTGCATGCCAACTTATGTCATATTTAGAATCAAATAGACTATTAAGTATTAACCAACATGGTTTCAGACCGAAACTTTCGACGGAAACTGCACTGCTTAAAGTTACGAATAGTATATATAATAATATAGATATGAAAAAAATATCTGTGCTTGTATTATTAGCCTTATCAAAAGCCTTCGACAGTGCAAACCATGAAATTCTTTTAAGTAAATGTATTAACTTAAATATTGATCCAAACTGGTTTAGCGAGTATCTATCTAATCGTAAACAGTCCATACGTCTTAACAACATTATCTCTGTGCCAAAAAATGTATCATTTGGTGTTCCACAGGGATCAGTACTTGGTCCTATCCTCTTCTCCATTTACGTAAATGATCTATCTTCTTTCATTTCTGACTGTCTAGTCGTACAATATGCAGATGACACTCAACTACTCCTTAGTGGTGATATTAATAATCTCCCAGAGCTAACTTTAAGAGCAGAAAACACTCTGACAAAAATTAAAACCTATTTCCAAGAAATTGGGTTGTTAATTAACGAAAGTAAAACACAGTGCATATTTATTGGTTCAAGGTACCACATAGCACAAATTCCAGAAAACACAACAATTAATTTTTGCGACAATATTATAACACCTAGCAAAACAGTCAAAAACCTAGGAATTCACTTTGATAACCACATGTTGTTTGATTCCCACATAGATAAAGTATGCAAAAAGGTTACAGGAACATTAATGTACTTATCACGTATAAAAGACAACTTTGAGACTACCACTCGAATAACTGTTGTTGAATCTCTAGCCCTAAGTCACATTAATTACTGCACAACTGTTTGGGGTGCTACCACTAAGACTCAGATAAACAGAATACAGAAGCTTATTAATTTTGCAGCTCGAGTTGCCCTGGGAGGAATAAGAAAATATGACCACATCACACACCAGCTCTCAATAAACTTGGGTGGCTGCAGGCAGAAAATAAGGTCGCTTATGCTATTTATGTTTTTGTATTCAAAATTTTGGACCATCATTATCCTAGCTGGCTATTTGATTTAAAAACAGTCAGGGATATAAGGGGAACCAACACAAGACAGAGCAGTGAGCTCTTTATTCACAAAATAAACACAGAAGCAGGTTCAAAGATGATCACTATCAAAATGCCAACTCTCTGGAATAATATTCCAGAGCATCTTAAAAATGCATCCTCCTTCACAGCTTTCAAAGACAAACTATATAGTTTTCTTTTGGACAAATAGTTGCTGTTCATTAAGAAATAATTATTCTCATTGTAAGGAAACAAATATGGAAATGATGCCGATGATAACGATCCTATATCTAGTGGCATACTTACTACTTGATTATTAACATTATTGTTAACATTTTTATTACAGCATTATTATTTTCTATGAAAGCTACATTTAATTTAACTATATGTCTAACCCTCGTATTTATTAGTTTAATTACATGTCTACTTATAAGTTACTATTAATGTTGAATAACCATTGTACAAAATGTAAATAAATGCTTGTTT
>JAXCGZ010023135.1:32500-63109 GCA_037179515.1 Halocaridina rubra
ATTATAAGCCCTAGGTTCAAGTCCCGATCGGGGTAAAAAAAGATTCATGTTTTCACATATGTAATGTGCTTATTTGGTTAATATATATATATATATATATATATATATATATATATATATATATATATATATATATATATATATATATATATATATATATATATATATATATATATATATATATATATATATATATATATATATATATATATATATATATATATATATATATATATATATATATATATATATATATATATATATATATATATATATATATATATATATATATATATATATATATATATATATATATATATATATATATATATATATATATATGTACATATATAAATATATATATATATATATATATATATATATATATATATATATATATATATATATATATATATATATATATATATATATATATATATATATATATATATATATATATATATATATATATATATATATATATATATATATATATATATACATATACATACATATACCTAGGCTGTTTCCCCCTTTAATTGGGGGGTAGCCGACATCAAGAAAGGAAAACAAATAGGGGGATTACTTTGCTCTATGGGCAATGACGAGGGAGCTAGCGAACGTTCAGATGGCGCTGCTGTAGTGCCACAGCCCATTCTCCCGGCTCTTCCACAACCTGTGTCGCTTCACAACTGCCAGCTCCTCCTACTGCCCCTACCACAGGGCTATCTCTGTAAGATGCAGCCCCGTGGTAACAGCAGATGCCCATCTGAGCTGCGTCACAATCGCTCGCCACTCATTCCTATTCCTAGCACGCTCGCTTGCTTCCCTCACATCCATCCTCCTAGCATTCAGGGCTCTCCTTACTCCATCCATCCCTCCAAACCTAGGTCTCCCTCTAGCATTTCTCCCATCAACTCTCGCATTCATCACCTTTTTCAGTAGCCTTTCATCATCCATCCTTTCCACATGGCCAAACCATCTCAGAGCATTCATATCTACTCTGTCTGCAATTTCTCTCCTCACACCCGTTCTTGCTCTCACCACTTCATTCCTAACCCTATCCAATCGAGATACACCAATCATAACCCTCAGGCAATTCATCTCAAACACATTAAGTTTCCGTCTCTCACTTACTTTCATACCCCATAACTCTGATCCATATATCACAGTTGGCACAACCACTATCTCATACAAAACTTTCTTAACATTCATTTCCAACCCTCTATTCTTCATCACTCCTTTCAATGCACCCAACACTTTACATCCTTCATTCACTCTGTGACACACATCTGCTTCCACTCCACCATTTGCAGCTATAACCGAGCCTAAATACTTAAACTGATTAACCTCCTCAAGTGTCTCTCCATTCAACATAACATTCAATCCAGCGCCATCCTCATTTCTTGTACACCTCATAACCTTACTCTTTCCCACATTCACTCGCAGCTTCCTTCTCTCATACACCATTCCAAATTCTGGCACTAACTGACACAGCTTTTCCTCTGAATCTGCCACCATCACAGTATCATCTGCAAACAGCAACTGATTCAGCTCCCACTCGTTATCATCCCCATCTACCATTCTCAAACCTCGACCACGCACTCGCTCATTCACCTCTCTTACAACTCCATCAATATACAAATTGAACAGCCATGGTGACATCACACATCCCTGTCTCAGTCCCACTCTCACTGGAAACCACTCACTCACTTCATTCCCTACCCTAACACAAGCTCTACTACCCTCATACAAACTCTTCACTGCATGCAACAATTTACCATTGATTCCATATAATCTCAAAACATTCCACATAGCCTCTCTATCAACTCTATCATATGCTTTCTCCAGATCCAAAAATGCAAAATACACATCCTTACCCTTTGCTAAATATTTCTCACATAACTGCCTAACTATAAATATATATATATATATATATATATATATATATATATATATATATATATATATATATATATATATATATATATATATATATATATATATATATATATATATATATATATATATATATATATATATATATATATATATATATATATATATATATATATATATATATATATATATATATATATATATATATATATATATATATATATATATATATATATATATATATATATATATATATATATATATATATATATATATATATATATATATATATATATATATATATATATATATATATATATATATATATATATATATATATATATATATATATATATATATATATATATATATATATATATATATATATATATATATATATATATATATATATATATATATATATATATATATATATATATATATATATATATATATATATATATATATATATATATATATATATATATATATATATATATATATATATATATATATATATATATATATATATATATATATATATATATATATATATATATATATATATATATATATATATATATATATATATATATATATATATATATATATATATATATATATATATATATATATATATATATATATATATATATATATATATATATATATATATATATATATATATATATATATATATATATATATATATATATATATATATATATATATATATATATATATATATATATATATATATATATATATATATATATATATATATATATATATATATATATATATATATATATATATATATATATATATATATATATATATATATATATATATATATATATATATATATATATATATATATATATATATATATATATATATATATATATATATATATATATATATATATATATATATATATATATATATATATATATATATATATATATATATATATATATATATATATATATATATATATATATATATATATATATATATATATATATATATATACATATACATACATATACCTAGGCTGTTTCCCCCTTTAATTGGGGGGTAGCCGACATCAAGAAAGGAAAACAAATAGGGGGATTACTTTGCTCTATGGGCAATGACGAGGGAGCTAGCGAACGTTCAGATGGCGCTGCTGTAGTGCCACAGCCCATTCTCCCGGCTCTTCCACAACCTGTGTCGCTTCACAACTGCCAGCTCCTCCTACTGCCCCTACCACAGGGCTATCTCTGTAAGATGCAGCCCCGTGGTAACAGCAGATGCCCATCTGAGCTGCGTCACAATCGCTCGCCACTCATTCCTATTCCTAGCACGCTCGCTTGCTTCCCTCACATCCATCCTCCTAGCATTCAGGGCTCTCCTTACTCCATCCATCCCTCCAAACCTAGGTCTCCCTCTAGCATTTCTCCCATCAACTCTCGCATTCATCACCTTTTTCAGCAGCCTTTCATCATCCATCCTTTCCACATGGCCAAACCATCTCAGAGCATTCATATTTACTCTGTCTGCAATTTCTCTCCTCACACCCGTTCTTGCTCTCACCACTTCATTCCTAACCCTATCCAATCGAGATACACCAATCATAACCCTCAGGCAATTCATCTCAAACACATTCAGTTTCCGTCTCTCACTTACTTTCGTACCCCATAACTCTGATCCATATATCACAGTTGGCACAACCACTATCTCATACAAAACTTTCTTAACATTCATTTCCAACCCTCTATTCTTCATCACTCCTTTCAATGCACCCAACACTTTACATCCTTCATTCACTCTGTGACACACATCTGCTTCCACTCCACCATTTGCAGCTATAACCGAGCCTAAATACTTAAACTGATTAACCTCCTCAAGTGTCTCTCCATTCAACATAACATTCAATCCAGCGCCATCCTCATTTCTTGTACACCTCATAACCTTACTCTTTCCCACATTCACTCGCAGCTTCCTTCTCTCATACACCATTCCAAATTCTGGCACTAACTGACACAGCTTTTCCTCTGAATCTGCCACCATCACAGTATCATCTGCAAACAGCAACTGATTCAGCTCCCACTCGTTATCATCCCCATCTACCATTCTCAAACCTCGACCACGCACTCGCTCATTCACCTCTCTTACAACTCCATCAATATACAAATTGAACAGCCATGGTGACATCACACATCCCTGTCTCAGTCCCACTCTCACTGGAAACCACTCACTCACTTCATTCCCTACCCTAACACAAGCTCTACTACCCTCATACAAACTCTTCACTGCATGCAACAATTTACCATTGATTCCATATAATCTCAAAACATTCCACATAGCCTCTCTGTCAACTCTATCATATGCTTTCTCCAGATCCAAAAATGCAAAATACACATCCTTACCCTTTGCTAAATATTTCTCACATAACTGCCTAACTATAAATATATATATATATATATATATATATATATATATATATATATATATATATATATATATATATATATATATATATATATATATATATATATATATATATATATATATATATATATATATATATATATATATATATATATATATATATATATATATATATATATATATATATATATATATATATATATATATATATATATATATATATATATATATATATATATATATATATATATATATATATATATATATATATATATATATATATATATATATATATATATATATATATATATATATATATATATATATATATATATATATATATATATATATATATATATATATATATATATATATATATATATATATATATATATATATATATATATATATATATATATATATATATATATATATATATATATATATATATATATATATATATATATATATATATATATATATATATATATATATATATATATATATATATATATATATATATATATATATATATATATATATATATATATATATATATATATATATATATATATATATATATATATATATATATATATATATATATATATATATATATATATATATATATATATATATATATATATATATATATATATATATATATATATATATATATATATATATATATATATATATATATATATATATATATATATATATATATATATATATATATATATATATATATATATATATATATATATATATATATATATATATATATATATATATATATATATATATATATATATATATATATATATATATATATATATATATATATATATATATATATATATATATATATATATATATATATATATATATATATATATATATATATATATATATATATATATATATATATATATATATATATATATATATATATATATATATATATATATATATATATATATATATATATATATATATATATATATATATATATATATATATATATATATATATATATATATATATATATATATATATATATATATATATATATATATATATATATATATATATATATATATATATATATATATATATATATATATATATATATATATATATATATATATATATATATATATATATATATATATATATATATATATATATATATATATATATATATATATATATATATATATATATATATATATATATATATATATATATATATATATATATATATATATATATATATATATATATATATATATATATATATATATATATATATATATATATATATATATATATATATATATATATATATATATATATATATATATATATATATATATATATATATATATATATATATATATATATATATATATATATATATATATATATATATATATATATATATATATATATATATATATATATATATATATATATATATATATATATATATATATATATATATATATATATATATATATATATATATATATATATATATATATATATTATTTAAAAGTTTACATGAGCTTAAGATACTTTTTCAATGCATAATTAATAATATATTAATGATTTCAAGATTAGTAATCAAAAGTTCGGTAGATGTTTTTAGACAATAAATAATATCATAATTTTTCGAAATTCTGAGCAGAAAAAATATAGTTTTCACCTTAATTGGAAAGGAATGATAATTATTAATATTATTATTATTATTATTATTATTATTCCGGTTTTACGTCACGGACCCCCTTTTCTACCAAGGGCTAGGACGATTGCCTCCTTGTGAAGGACTTGTTTTGCCAGATGTAATCGTTACCTAGAGTGCATGCCCTTGCTAACCTCAGACCGTGACGGGGCGCGAACCTTCGACCTGATGCCTCAGAGTCGCAGACGCTACTGCTTGAGCCACGGTGACTATATTATTATTATTATCATTATTATTATTATTATTATTATTATTATTATTATTATTATTATTATTATTATTATTATTATTATTATTATTATTATTATTATTATATTATTATTATTATTATTATTATTATTATTATTATTATTATTATTATTATTATTATTATTATTATTATTATTATTATTATTATTATTATTATTATTATTATTATTATTATTATTATTATTATTATTATTATTATTATTATTATTATTATTATTATTATTATTATTATTATTATTATTATTATTATTATTTTTGGGTTTGTTGTTTTACTTATTGTCAATGGATGCCTGGAAGATTGATGAAAAAAAGATTGAACTAAATTACAAATGAAATGTCAACTCGGCCTAATATTTTATCACTTTAATTTGGCCATTAATTTGTGGGATTCTTTTTGAATAAAAGATTGAATATTCTGTACATCGTAGTAAATCATCTTGCTCTGTGAGGAAAGTTTACTTTATGGAATGGACTAATCAAATGAAATACTATATTGTCAGTTTTTTTCCTTGAAGCCATAAGGTACTGACGACAATATACAATGGCATTTTAGTATATGCTGTGTGGTATATAATCTTTTCCTATGTAATAAAAAAAAATAGTAATAGCATAGAACAATATATCACATCAAAGTATTCCTGAACAATAGGATATATTATGCTTCTATATTTAGTGCAGAAGCCTCGCGAGTCTTGCAGTCTGAAATCTTGAGAGATGTGATAAAGGCAGCGACTCGAAGACATCAATGTTGAGTCCAAGATCCTATGATACATCTTGCAGAGTCTCACGAGCTTGTCTTTTGAATACCAACCAGGGTCACGTTCTTGGATCATCTTAGGTTCCACTCTGCCTTTCAGGACTGTTCCAATGTATTCAGCGAGGCTGAGGTCCAATGTATTTTATAGCTATTCAAGTGTATCAAAAAATCAATCTTATAATCCTTCATCGGATCTTTAGTCTCATTTTTTTAAGAGTGTGACACCGGGACAGGCAGAAACTGCCCTCATCAATAAAGGCCCGGGAACGAGAAAATACCAAGACTAAGGGAAAGAAAAAGGCTTAGTGCAAGGCAGTGATGAGGTAATGCCACACAAAGGAAAGCGACATATAGAAAAAACAGTCAAGGTACAGAGGACCCAGAGATATGGAGGATTAGGCTCTGAGATGACGATAGATTTGCTTTTTGAAGGATGAAAGGTCATAAAAATTAGGAAAGTCAGAAGGAGGAAGAGAGTTTCAGAGTCTGGAGGTAGATGGGAAGAAGCAGTCGCTGCACCGACCAATCTGCATGCTACAAATCTCCACACAGTACCTTTGAGATGAGGCCGCTTGGCGAGTGTTACGCGGTTTTGGCAGTGGAGGTGGAATGCAACTCTCCAACTCATCAGAGCACCGATGGAAGTAGTAGTGATAGAAAACCGAAAGGGAAGATACCTTACAGTGAAGAGAGAGAATCCAGGTTAGAAGTAAGAGAAGGATCATTAATGAGTCTGACTGCCTTAAATTCTACTCTATCAATAAGATAAATAAAGGATGAAACACAACAGATGTGTGAGCAGTATTCTAAGTAGGGGCAGATAAGACCTTTATAAATTTTAAGTAACTGCAAAGAGAAAAAGTAATGACGAAAACGAAACAAAAGCCCCAACTTTATAAATTTGGATTATGTGAATCATCCAAGACAAGTTAGAGGCTATATGGGTTCCTAATATGTTGACAGAGTTAAGAGGGTAAATTTCATCAGTTTCGAAGACAATAAGGTTATCAGGAGGAAAAGAAGATAAAGAGATATCCAGAAACTGTCTTCAAGGCATTGAATTTAACTAGATTTTGAGTGCCCAACTCAGATACTTTCTGCAAATAGGAGTTAAGAGTAGAAGAAAGAGTGATACGAGATTGATTACGAGTAGCAGATGAAGGTTGTGAAAAAAGGCTGAGGAAAAGTGAAGGGTAGACTCATCAGCAAAGACATTAAGAAAAGAGGAAGATGGGGTGTGTAGAAGATCATTGATGAAGAGAAGGAAGAGAGTAGGTGAAAGAACAGAGCCCTGTGGAACACCACTTGTAACAGAGAAAGTGCTAGATGTCACGCAATCAACAACTACAGATATAGAACGGTCAGTAAGAAAACTGGAAATCAGAAAACAGAAAGAAGGGGTAAAGTCATAGGCAGGGAGTTTGGCTAACAGAGCCTTGTGCCAAACTCTGTCAAAAACCTTAGAGATATCAAGGGCAACGACACAGGATTCCCCATAGTTCCTCAGAGAAGATGACCATATATGAGTAAAATAGGACATGAGATCACCAGTGGGTCTTGGCTTGTGGAAGCCGTTCTGGTGATCAGAGATAAGTGAGTGAGATTAAAGGTGTTTCAAGAAGTGAGCATTGAGCAAATTTTCAAAAACTCTAGCAATAGAGGAGGATAGAGCAATAGGTCGGTAGTTAGAAGGAGTAGAGCGGTCACCCTTCTTAGGAACAGGTTGAACTAGAGCATGCTTCCAAGATGAAAGAGAGATTCTGGTAGACAGAATGAGGCGAAAAAGATGGCAAAGCACAGGAGCCAGTTCACCTGCAAACTCCTTAAGGAACCTTGAAGGGATACCATCGGGACGAGATGCCTTCTTCGTCTTTAGCGAGCGAAGAACCTTATTAACTTTGCATGAAGAAAGGATAAGGGAGAGCATAAGGTTAGAGAGGGGAAAAGACTGAGGAACTGGTGCGCTGGAATCATTGAGAGAAGAGTTGGCAAAAAAATGAGAGCCAAAGAGAGTGGCTTTGTCAGTGGGAGAGCAAGCTATAGAACCATCAGAACGAATGAGAGGAGGAAAGCTTGAGTTACAGAACTTTTTAAAGAGGATTTTGGCTAAGGATCAGAAGCATTTGTCAGTGGGAGAGGAGTAAAGGTCATCAACTTTCCTTCTTATAAAAGAAGCCTTAGACCTTCTAATCTGAGAAGTAAAACGATTCCTAGCTGTAGTAAAAGCAGAGCGAGATAAATCGGAAGGAGAGGCTAGGTAAGATCGGTGAGCTTGATTCCTAGTCTGGATAGCCATGGAGCAGGCACGGTCAAACCAAGGTTTAGGGGGATAGAAAGTTTTTGTAGAAGAGGGGATGTACGCCTCCATTCCCGTGGTTATGATCTCGGCAACTTTTAGAGCTACCTGATCAGGGTTATGGGACCGAAAGCAGTAGTCATCCCATGGGAAGTAAAAGAAAAAGTTACATAAATTTTCATGTTGGGTACGCTCAAAGTGCCAAACGCGGTGCTGAGTAGGAGGGATTGGTGGTGGGGGAGCAAAAATGGAAGAGACTGAGATCAAAGAGTGGTCAGATTTACAAAGAGGGGAAAGCACAAAATAAGAGTAGTCTGAAGAGCTAGAAGTAAATAATAGGTCAAGAGTGTTTGCAGCATGTTCATGACGATCTGGAACGCGAGTAGGATGTTGATAATTTGCTCCAGATCGTGAGTAATAGTGAAAGCAAGGGCCTCGCTTCCTCCCACACCAGTGTGAGAAGAATGAAGCCACTCACTGTGGTGTACTTTGAAGTCTCCAATGTAGAGAACTTCGGCATGTGGGTGAGAAGATAGCAAGGACTCAAGGAACGAGGATAGATATTCAAAGAATGACTACTGACTGTGTGACTGGCACTGTTTACAAGTTGATAGCTCTCCAATATTTAGGAATAAACAAGAGACCGTGACCTGCTACGGACGTTAAATCGCCCAAGCAAGGAATCTAAGACCACAGTGACTCTCTAAAGGGATTTGCATGAGTTGTGAGTAGTGCTGAACTTGTTTTTTTTTGAAGTGAAATATTTGAAAGATTTGAATCCCTACTCTATATCCCCTCTTGACCCGTTGGCTGACTTCTGCACATGCGCACTGGTGTTGTGACGTCACTGATCTTCCACCGCGGCTCTGCTTAACAACAATGGATCCAACTGTTATTACCAAACTATTGGAATCTCAAGAAAATGCATATAAGAATGCTATGGAGGTAATGGTGAAACAGCTTAGTGACAGGATAAAATCACTCGAATCCACACTTTCCGACCTTACGACAAGCCTGGACTTCAGCCAGAGAGAAATTGATGACCTCAAATCGACTATTAAAATTCATGAGAAAGAAAAGAGTAACGACAAAGAAACAATCGATAATCTATCTCAACGAATAAATTCTGCAAATCAACAAATAAACACCTTAGAAGAATGCTTGAATTACCAAGAAGACTATTCCAGAAAAAACAACATCCGATTAAGCGGTGTAGAGGAGAGACACGATGGGGAGACCTGGGAGCAAACAACGACGATGGTATCAGCCCTGATAGCTGATAAATTACAGCTAGAAGGCATGACGTTGCAGAAGGCTCACAGGGTGGGACCACTTCGTGATGACAAATCTCGCCCCATAGTGGTTGTTTCTCCCGCTACTGTGACAGAGAGACGGTCATGCGAAATGCCAAAAAGTTGCAAGGCACCAAGATCTACCTTAATGATGACCTGTGTGCTGCATCACAAGCAATAAAATCTGCACAGATGCCACAACTAAAAAAGGCTAGATCAGAAGGGAAAATAGCCTAATATAGACATACTAAGCTCATCGTGAAGGAACGATACAACACCGAGAGTGTGGCTGGTGCGGGGGTGGGGGGCGAGAGAGCGATATATCATCACCCGCACCCCCTCCTTCCGTGTCTCCCGCCACGGGAGCTATAGAACACTCACACCCTAAACCAAAATGTTGCCGGAAAAACCCAGTAAGATTTGGAAGAAGTAAATGGTAGCTTGTAAGTAATGTAAAAGTAGTGTAATTTATTTCTTCACCATGGCTGTAAATACATTCCTTCCATACTATTCCATTAGTGACGACGAACTTATAAGGCTAACAAACAACGACAAAGTACTTCCCAATTATTTATGTATCAATGAGTTTGATATGATGATATTTAACCCACTTGATCTAGAAAATGAATTAGATTTGTTTTTGAATAATTTGAGAAACGCAACCAACACTTTTTCAATTTATATATACTTAAATGAATTATATACAAATTTAAATGAATTTAATGCATTTTTTGGTTTTGTGCATGAACATTAGAAGTCTTGCAAATAATCTTCAAATATTTGTTGATCAATGTTTAACAGAAAATAACATATGTGATGTAATGGGTTTTTCGGATACTAGGCTGGATAATGATATTGAATCATTGTATAATATAACAGGGTACAATATAATCACTCAGAACGGAGACAGGAAAGGTGGAGGTGTGTGTATGTATGTATGTAGCAAATAAGTATAGCTCGAGTGTTATAAAGGAGTGCAGTATGATGGAACGCTTCAATGAATGTGTTAGTGTACAGGTACATAACGGTAAGGAAAATTGCTTCTTCGCATCTGCATATAGACCACCAAAGGGGAACATGCCTGAATTCCTTGGAGCTTAATGAAAGTATTTGATTTTGCAGCAAGAAAAAAGTACAAAACTATTTATTTATTCGGTGATTGGAACTTAGATTTGTTTAAAACAAATGAACAAGGAGTAACTGATATTATAAACTTAATGTATTCACGTGGCTGTTTTCCACTAACTACTAAATCTATGAGAGTAACTGAAAATAGTGCATCTCTAATCGATCATATCTGGACCACAAATCTTGAAGACAACATAAGTAATAACAGAGTGTACACCGACATAACAGATCATTTCGGAGTATGCTCCCAGTTTAAAAAAGAAGAACATAAATTTAATGCATATGTAGAAAAAGACATTACTCTGATGATAACATAGCTAAAGTTACTAGAGATATATCACATGAAAAATGGCAACATATCATTGACCTAAATAACGAAAAAGAAGCTTTTAATAAATTTCACTGTACATTTAGAGATATATTTCTAGACTGCTTTCCTCTAAGAAAATCGACTGTAAATAATAAAAACAACAGATGCCCACACATAACTGCAGGATTAAAAAATAGAATCAAAGAAAAACACCGATTAGAAAGGCTTGCATCAAAATGGCCTTTGTCTTTTGGAACCAGATATAAAGCTTACAGGAACACATTAGTAACACTACTTCGAGCTGCAACAAATAGATATTTTCATGATAAGCTTAAGAAGGAACAAGGAAACAGCAAGTCCACCTGGAATACAATAAACAGCCTAATGGGACGAAAACAAATTAATCATTCAGAGGAAATCAAATTAAAAAATGATAATGACCACACTGCTAATATCTTTAATAATCATTTCTTAACTTTAGCACAACCAACACAGGAACAACAAAATGTGCAACAAAACTCACACCGACTGTTTCTTAATAATCCACCAGACTTTTCGTTTTACTTGTATCCTGTAACATGGGAGGAAGTCACTAAATATATAAAAACCTTAAAACCAAATACAGCATCGGGATATGATGAAATTCCATCAAAACTACTACAGGTCACTGCCCATTACATTGGTACCCCACTTACCCACATAATCAATCTATGTTTTTAGCAAGGATGTTTTCCAGACAAAGTAAAAAGTGCTAAAGTGATACCTATATTTAAGTCAGGCACTGTAGATGATGAAAATAACCATAGACCTATATCAATTTTACCGTCCTTAAGTAAAGTGTTTGAAAAAGCGATTGTTCACAGACTTAAAGAATTCCTTGAAAAGTTCAACCTATTATCTGAAAATCAATACGGATAAGACCACTGAAAAAGCAATAATGAACTTTGCAAGTGATGTTTATCAAAATTTGGAAAATAAAAACTTTGTTGCAGGGGTTTACCTAGACTTGTCCAAAGCATTTGACTCATTAGACCATGATATACTAATAGAAAAACTAACTAGTGTGGGTATTAGGGGAACACCATTACAGTTATATAAGAGCTACTTGAAAAATAGAAAACAAGCCGTATATTGTAATGGGAAAGCATCTTTGTTGCAAACTATTGAGAGGGGAGTACCACAGGGATCAATACTGGGCCCACTGTTAGTTTTAGTTTATATAAATGATACTTTCAATGCCAGTAATAAATTCAAATATATTTTTTAAGCAGATGACACCAACCTTCTCTTGCATGATAACAACCTTGACCACCTGCATTCTGTTTTAAATAGTGAACTAGAAAAAATTAACAACTGGGTCTCTGTTAATAAATTAAAGCTAAATATTTCAAAAACTGACTATATCTTATTTCAAAATAGATCTGTAGTACACAATATTGGTCAAGTTAATATGAATGGGTATGAAGTTAAGAGTTGCTTGTAAGAAATTTTTGGGAGTAATTATTCATGAAAATTTACGTTGGATATATCATATCCAATCAATCTGCTCAAAACTGTCCAAGACGTGTGGAATTTTGTATAAAATTCGCCATAACCTAACAAATGAGGCATTAGAAAGCATATACTATTCCCTGTGTTATCCTCATATTATATTCTGTTTGTCTATCTGGGGATGTACTTGGCTGTCAATTGTAAGGGATGAATTTGTAACTCAGAAAAGACTGATCAGAACTATTACATATATTGCAAAATATGACTCAACTTCCTCTTTATTCAAGGAGCTAAACTTGCTTAAATTTAATTACTTGATGCAATATTTCTGTCTTATTATTATACATAGTGATGTTAACGATAACAGAAAATTATTTAGATTTATTCAACACAACCATGGAACCAGAGGTAAAAATATAAATTTGATATGTCCACAGCCGAGAACAACCTTGTACAAATTTTCTATTCACTGTTTTGGCCCAAAATGTTGGAATGCATCACCAGAAGATTTAAAAACAATAACAAGCACAACTTTGTTTAAAAAGAAACTCAAAGAGCATTTATTTACTAGGCAAAGTCAAGCAGCTGTTGATTAATAATTAATACAGTATTGGTGCATCATTATGTCCAGGTTAAGGTCAGGCTATTTTGTTTTATTACAAGATAAGCATAAGATTGCTATATTGGAGCTTTAGTTAACTATTGCCGTTATACTTTAAATTATGTGAAATGTATATTAAACTGCCTGCCAAGGAGCTCATGCTCAGCAAGCTAGTGCCTCGGAATATAATGTACATATTTATTCCTGTATGTATACTGAATATTTGGCAATAAAATCTATGACTATAACAAACTCGGTGGTGTTTGGAGAACAGTAGCAGAAGCAAAGGAAGATAGTGGTTGTGGAGAGATAGATTTTTAGCCAGAGAAAATCAAAGTCAGGAGATTCAAGGTCCATGAGCCTCACAGTAGGAGTGTTAGTGTTGCAGTATGCATAGACCCCACCTTTTTAACGAAAACGAGTATACAGATTATAGTGAGAGATTTGGAATGGGGCAGTGGAAGCATGTATAGACAGCTGGGTTTCAGATAGGAGGAAGAGGTTAGGGAGGAAAGTGCCCAAGTGTTGTTGCACAGATGAATGATTAGAGTTTAGCCCACGAATGTTAGAATAGTGAAGAGTGAAAGAAGCAGATCTATTGGAAGGTGCAAGGTTAAGAGCAGAACCATTACTACCACCAGGCATGTCTGCCCTCAAGCCAATAGTGGAGTCAATACGATCCCCGGAGATTCTTCGCACCCCTCTATGCCGGGCACTGGGGGCCATTAGTTGTGAACCTTCCATAATTAATTACAAATGTGAGGAAAACGAAATTAAAAGAGACAGATGTGGGGAATGTTTTGACTTGTCAAATGTAACGAAATAGCAAGAGATGTGTAATGAATACGCCAGAATATTCAGTGTAGATGTAGGCTTGTGGAAAGAACCGTCCTGAAGGAAGACTCGACCTGGAGCTGTCTGGACCAGTCCTAGGTGCATCCTAATACCTTCAGTCGTATGTATTTAGGCTATGCTATGGAATGCTGCCATTGAGAAAATACACTACGTCACTACCCAACACATTTCCAGACTCCTTCAAGAACAGGATCACCTTTGCCTTCAAAAATTCTTTTATGCCAAAGTAAGCTTCCATCCACCTCATTTCCTCTTCCTTGATAACCCACAACAGATGTTTAATAGTGAAGCACAGAAAAATTCCCATGCAACTTGAAGCCGAGTACATGTTTGGTATTGTTCAATGTCTTTAATCAATTCCATGCTAAATGCCGTGATAATATAATTCTGAAAATTAGGACACAGAAGAATCCTGATAAAGAATCGTCACTTCGGAACAATGTACATGGGTTTTGGAATCATGCAAAACCTTTCATTCCTTCTCATAACCATTAATGATGAACCAACTGCCGATTCATAGCTTTCCCTTGGCACTTAATGATTTTTTGAGCAGAAATTGCATTACTTCTTAGTCGCCTTCCACACGATTCTACAATTATTTATTTTCATTCCATGAAGAGTTTATCTAGTCCACTGGAACCAAAGGACATGTAAGCATTGTCATATTCCTTCTTCAAATTGTCAGTAAGTCTATGTTTACTTTGGCCAAGTTGTTGCAATTCACTTTTAGGTAATGAAGGTAGCTCAAGCTTCCATGGCTTTAAAGTAGGCATTTGCCCAGATTCGGTAAGCCACTTTAATAACTACACTGTATGTAACTCTGAAAGTCATAGGGGCAACCCAATCAGCAAACTATGTCAGGAATACAACGAGAGCAAAGATAGAAAATAAAGGTTTTGCACAAAATGCAGCTTTTTCCGTAGCTTACTAACAAAAAGTTTTATACCACATTGTGTTTTTATGAATGATGTAGTTCTGGAAGTGGAGGTATCACTTTGTTGTAGGCAAGATTCTGTGACAAATTTTTTTTTGGACAAAGAAATCGTAATATATACTACATTTTGCTGTCAAATATGATTCTTAAAAAAAAAAAAAACTTTCTAAAAAAATTCTTGGTGATGGACATGGTGTCTTGACGTTTTTCTAAGGTATTACGGAGGGATCCTTGAAATCTCTATTTCTAATATAAAGAACATGGCTGTTTGACAAGAAACTATGATGTCTACTACATTATTGACAATAAAGAAAAATCTTATGTATATTATATCTTTGAATGAAAAATATTTTTTCAATTCATATATCGCTTAACAGGGGAGCATGACATTTTATTTTAATTTGTTTAATTTATATACTAATATTATAGAGAACTCATGATATCTGATACATTCTTAATGAAGAAAAGAAAACGTGTCTTCAGTTGGAGATTAAGTCCTCTATCCTTTTTCAGTAGATTTAATGATGTGACATCATATTTTTTTCTTTGCCAAAAGTCTATTGGTCACGTACTTATGAAGGAAAGAATACAATTGACTTCATTCGAGTCTAAATGACTTCACATTAAATAAAATTAAATAAAGATATGAAAAAGAAGCTTCCGAAGCTTGCTCCTATAAATTTCTATTTTTGTGTTTTTCATGTTGTATTATTATGTCCAAGGCACGAGGTTACTTGCTCTTAGCGAAGTGTATATTACATGACCGTGCGTGGATGCATGTGATTAGACAAATAGAAATGTGTAATTTCCTAATTTTGTTTCCTTTTATTTTTTCTTATGATTGACACATTCCTGCTCTCTGCTAGAAGAAGGCATCATGTACAGAATTTTTATTTACTGTAATAATAATAATAAAGATAATAATAATAATTATTATTATTATCATTTTTATTATTATTATTATTATTATTATTATTATTATTATTATTATTATTATTATTATTATTATTATTATTATTATTATTATTATTATTATTATTATTATTATTATTATTGTTATTATTATTATTATTATTATCATTATTATTATTATTATTATTATTATTATTATAATTATTATTATTATTTGATTATTATTATTATTATTATCATTATTATTATTATTTTTATTATTATTATTATTATTATTATTATTATGTGGTGGAGGGCAGTACCCTTTGGTGGTGGGCACAACTACAAAGAATAGTCCCAACGTATTCCCTGCGTGTCGTACGAGGTGACTAAAAGAGGTCGGGGCAAAGGGACTGGAAATTCCCCCCTTGCATTAACCTCCTGCGAGACATCAAGGAAAAAGGGGAGTAGAGGGGAGAGTAGCTTCTCCAAAAATTCTAGTTTTTGGTTGTCTAAATATGCGTGGTTGTAGTACGATAGAGAGCAAAAGATCAAGATGAAATGAAAAGGAGAAGTGGCCTTTGGTGAGGTGAGAGGTAGGGTGTCTGGGGTTGAAAGGGGGGGGGGGGAAGCGAGAGAAGGTGTGGCATTATTGCTGAGTGAATGGATGATATATGCGGTAGCGGAATGCAAAGAAGTGTCATCTAGGCTGATGTGGGTGAGGGTTAGGATGGGTAAGGAATGTTGGGCTTTTATTGGTGCATATGGGCCAGGATGTGTGAGAAGTGAGGAAGAGCAGGATGAATTCTGGAATGATTTATCTAGGTGTGTGGATGGTCTGAGTAGAGGGAACATTGTAATTGTGTTGGGTGACTTGAATGCCAGAGTGAGTGATGGAGAGGTAGAAGGTGTTGAGGGAAAGTATGGGGTACCAGGTGGGAATGAGAGGGGCGAGAGACTGTTAGATGTGTGTGTAGAGCAAGAGCTGGTGATAGGTAATAGTTTTTTCAAGAAGTTAATAAATAAGTATACATGGATGAGAGTGGCAAATAGAAGAGTGAAAGAAAGAGCACTGATGTATTATGTGTTGGTTGCACAAAGAATGAATGGTAGAGTGAACGATGTGCATGCATTTAGTGGTGTGGCTGCTGGGATGTCTGACCATTTTTTGGTTGAAACAATAGTGGTAGTAGCAAAAGAGTGGGGAAATAGAGTGGGGGGATGTAGAAGGGAAGTGTTGAAAGTGGAAGAGTTGGAAAAGCCAGAGAAGAGACAGGAATATCAGGACAGGTAGAAAGTGGCATATGACAGGGTGAAAGAAAGAGAAGTTGCGGACTTAGAGGAGGAATGGAGATTGATGAAAGAAGGTTTTGTGGGACATGAAAGTGATGTGTGTGGAAAGAGATTTGTTGGAGGTGGCATGAGGAGGGGCAGCGAGTGGTGGAATGAAGGGGTGAAAATGAAGGTGGAAGAGAAAAAGAGGGCTTTTGAGGAATTTCTGCTCTGTAAAAGTAGGGAGAAGTATGAAAGATAAAGGGAGAAAAATGTGGAAACCTAGCGGAAGGTAGAGGAAGTGAAGAGGTTGGCAAATGCTAGGTGGGGACAGGATTTTAGTAGGTCATATGAGGAGAATAAACAGAAGTTTTGGAAAGAAGTGAAGAGAGTAAGGATTGGTGGATCGAGGATGGAAGAGACAGTGAACAATCTGAATGGACAAATGATAAGAGGGAATGATGCAAGGAAATGATGGGCAGAATATTTTGAGTGGTTGCTGAATGTTGAGGAAGATAGAAAGGCAGCAATAGTGGCAGTGTGGGGTGCTCAAATGCCAATAATGGGAGATGAAAATGAGAGAGAGATTACAATAGAGGAGGTTAAAGGGGCATTGGATGAAACAGAAGTAGGTAAAGCACCTGGAATGGATGGTGTGAAAGCGGTGATGTTGAAAGAAGGGGGTGTTAATGCATTGGAATGGTTAGTGAGAGTGTTTAATATATGCTTTATGTTGTCAATGTGTATTTTGCATTATAATAATAATAATAATAATAATAATAATAATAATAATAATAATAATAATAATAATAATAATAATAATAATAATAATAATAATAATAATAATAATAATAATAATAATAATAATAATAATAATAATAATAATAATAATAATAATAATAATAATAAATAAGCTAACATGTAAATGATAAATAAACAAAACAGAGCGTAAAAACTTTCCACATGCCAGTCTTACCACACACACTTTAATCCATGTACATCATCTTCCTCTCCCTGAGTACCTCATCTCAAAAATAATCAGGACCTTTAATCATCATTAGAAATATATAGTAAATAACAGTGTAAAAAATTAGATTTTCATTACAAGGATCTTTTTTATAACTGTATAGCCAAAACTGCATTGCTAGTAACATTAAGAATTAAATTTCCCAGGAATATTAGAACAGTACTTACTCCGTGTTCCCCTGTGTGTCATAAAAGTTGACTAAATGGGGCGAAGCGAAGGGACTGGGAATCTCCTTCCACTGTATTTCCTTCCCGCAAAAAATTAAGGTAATTTGCTTTGTCTCAGCCACACCCATTAGAAGGGGAACTATGGCTCTTGTGTATAGACAGACAGATATATATATATATATATATATATATATATATATATATATATATATATATATATATATATATATATAATATATATATATATATATGGATCATTTTTTTACCCCGACCGGGACTCGAACCTAGGGCTTATGATTACTAAGTCAAGGTGCTACCACTACACCACAGAAGGTTAAAGGGAATCCTTTTAACCTTCTGTGGTGGAGTGGTAGCGCCTTGACTTAGTAACCATAAGTCCTAGGTTCGAGTCCCGGTCGGGGTAAAAAAAATGATTCATGTTTTCACATATTTAATGTGCTTAATTGGTTATATATATATATATATATATATATATATATATATATATATATATATATATATATATATATATATATATATATATATATATATATATATATATATATATATATATATATATATATATGTATGTATGTATGTATGTATGTATGTATGTATATATATATATATATATATATATATATATATATTATATATATATATATATATATATATATATATATATATATATATATATGTATGTATGTATGTATGTATGTATGTATATATATATATATATATATATATATATATATATATATATATATATATATATATATATATATATATATATATATATATATATATATATATATATATATATATATATATATATATATATATATATATATATATATATATATATATATATATATATATATATATATATATATATATATATATATATAATATATATATAAATATAATATATTATATATATAATATATATATATAGAATATAGATATATTATGTATTATATATATATATATATATATATATATATATATGTATATATATATATATATATATATATATATATATATATATATATATATATATATATATATATATATATATATATATATATATATATATATATATATATATATATATATATATATATATATATATATATATATATATATATATATATATATATATATATATATATATATATATATATATATATATATATATATATATTTATATATATATATATATATATATATATATATATATATATATATATATATATATATATATATATATATATATATATATATATATATATATATATATATATATATATATATATATATATATATATATATATATATATATATATATATATATATATATATATATATATATATATATATATATATATATATATATATATATATATATATATATATATATATATATATATATATATATATATATATATATATATATATATATATATATATATATATATATATGAATGTGCGTATGTATGTATGTATGTATGTATATATATATATATATATATATATATATATATATATATATATATATATATATATATATATATATATATATATATATATATATATATATATATATATATATATATATATATATATATATATATATATATATATTATTATTTTTTTTTTATTATGAGTGTGACATCGGGACTGGCAAAAACTGCTCTCATCAATAAAGGCATGGACACGGGAAAACCCCAATATGAAGAAAAAGAAAAAGGTTAAGGACAAGGCAGAAATTAGGTAATGTCACACAAAGAAAAACGACAGACAGAAAATACAGTCAAAGTACAGAGGATCCAGCGATATGGTGGACTAGGCCCTGAGATGACGATAGATCTGCTTTTTGAAGGGTGATAGGTCATAAGAATTAGGAAAAACAGAAGGAAGAAGTGATTTCCAGAGTCTGGAGGTAGATGGGAAGAAGTAGACACTGCACCGACCATTCCACGACCTACAAATCTCCACACAGTACCTGTGAGATGAGGCCACTTGGCGAGTGTTACGCAGTCTCGGCAGTGGGGGAGGGATGCAACTCGCCAACTCATCAGAGCAGTGATAGAAAAGAGAAAGGGAAGATATCTTACGGCGAAAGGAGAGATAATCCAGATTAGAAGTAAGAGAAGGATCATTAATGAGTCTGACTGCCTTAGATTCAACAATATCAAGGAGATAAGAATAAGAAGAAGCACTCCAGATGTGTGAGCAGTATTCTAAGCAGGGACGGATAAGACCTTTATAAATTGTAAGTAACTGTAAAGAGGAAAAGTAATAACGAAAACGAAACAAAACCCCCAATTTTTTGGATGAAGATTTAGAAATTTGGAATATGTGATTCCTCCAAGACAAGCTAGGCTATATGGATTCTTATGTTGATAGAATTAAGAGAGAAAATTTCGTTAGTTTCAAAGACAATAGGGTTATCAGGAGGAGAAGAAGATAAATAGATAGCCAGAAAATGTGTCTTGAAGGCATTGAAATTAATTAAATATTGAGTTCCCCACTCAGATACCCTCTGCAAATCAAGTAAAGTTGAAAGTAGAAGAAAGAGTAATAAGAGATTGATTATGAGTACCATATGAAGTTTTG
This sequence comes from Halocaridina rubra, assembly GCA_037179515.1. Classification (NCBI taxonomy): domain Eukaryota; kingdom Metazoa; phylum Arthropoda; class Malacostraca; order Decapoda; family Atyidae; genus Halocaridina; species Halocaridina rubra. The sequence goes on from JAXCGZ010023135.1 coordinate 54,472, forward strand.
AAGAAAAGGCAGAGGAAAAATGAAGAGTAGAATCGTCAGCAAAGGCCTAAAGAAAAAAGGATATTGGGGACAGTAGAAGATCATTGATGAAGTAAAGGAACGGAGTAGGTGAAAGAACAGAACCCTGTGGAACACCACTGGTAACAGAGAAAGGGCTAGATATTGCACCATCAACAACTACACACAAAACGTTCAATAAGAAAATTGAATATCAGAGAACAGAAAGAAGGGGTAAAGCCATAGGCAAGGAGTTTGACCAACAGAGCCTTGTGCCACACTCTTACAAACGCCTTAGAGATATCAAGGGCGACGACAAAGGATTCCCCATAGCTCCCCAGAGAAGATGACCATACATGAGTAAAATAGGACAGGAGGCCACCAGTGGATCCTGCTTTGTGGAAGCCGTACTTGTGATTGGAGATAAGTGAGTTAGATTCAAGCGCTTCAAGAAGTTAGCATTGAACAATGTTTTGAAAACTTTAGCAATAGAGGAGGTTAGGGTAATAGTTTGGTAGTTTAAAGGAATAGCAGTCACCCTTCTTAGGAACAGGTTGAATAGCATGCTTCCAAGATGAAGGATAGATCCTGGTTGACAGAATGAGGCAAAAAAGACAGCAAAGCATTGGAGCCAGTTCATCTACAAACTCTTTGAGAAACCTTGCAGGGATACCATCTGGACCAGATGCCATATTCGTCTTGAGCGAGCGAAGAACCTTATGAAATTTGCGTGAAGAAAGAATATGGGAGGGCATTGTGTGTGTGTGTGTGTGATTACCTAATTGTGATTACCTAATTGTGTTTACGGGAAAGAGCCCAAAGCTCGTATCTTCTCGTCTCCTGATCGGTTCCATTTTAGACTTAGTGATACTTATCATAACTGTCCTTAAAATTATGGATTGAGATAGCATTAACTACCTCCTCGCTTAGCCAATTCCAATTATCAACTACTCTTACACTGAAAAAGTATTTCCTTACATCCTGCAAAGAAGTTTTCTTACGAAGCTTCAAACTATGACCTCTAGTTCTAGAGCCAGCCATATCAAAATATCGATCCCTATCCACTCTATCATAACCATGAAGGAATTTAAAGACTGTATGTGTGTGTGTAGTGTGTGTGTGAGAGAGTGTGTGTGTGCGTGTGTGTATTATACTGTTGTACGTATAATCTCACCTATGCATTTATCTATGTTTTTAGTAATTTATATTGTTAACCTGTGTGATTGAATTAACGAAAAAAGTTTATTTTTAAACATGCACATTATTTTAATGTATATGAGTGCATTTTAACAGTAATTATCATAAGAGTTTGCCAAGCAAATTGTGCTTTGAAAATAAAGTTCAATACTGGCTCACATTTTATGACATATGATAATGATTAAATGGGGAATACATTAGTTTAGTGCTTAGAACACTCGACTCGAGAGTTGTCAGACACAATGTCGAGCCCACCGTGGGGTGGTAGGTAGGACATCTAACTCTAATTCATCAACTGCACTCTGTGTCTACTCCCTTAATATGGTTAATATTGACGCACAAAACATAACCATATGAAAATGATCGAATCATCGCAGATGGAAATAAGTAAATGATGACTAATTTTGTTGTTTTTTCTTTCTCTGTTTATTTCATTTGCGTTGTTTCTGGCGAAGGCCAAAACACGAAGAGGTGAAAGCATTTTTAAGAAATATGTAATTTTTTCTTTTTTCCTGACAGTTCTCTGTTGTTGCCTAGCAATTCATTGCTTACTGTTCATGATGTAAAGTGTCTCCATTTACTAATAGACTAATGTGCCATTGATCGTTAATCAGTTTTTTTCTCTCATATATTTTTATTTTCCAAGAGATATTTCATTTAATATGGGAGCACCTCTGTAACTCTTTGAGTATCCATGAATTGTAAAATGATGATATATTAGTTCTTGAGAGATAGCAATGAGTTTGCAATCTCAAAAAAAAAAAAAAGAATAGATGTACACAATCCTCTCCTTAATAATTTGAAACATAAATTAGTCTGGTCTAGAATCTCAGTTCCGTGATCATACTCTGACTAAGATGTTTTGACAATTGATTTGACTTCTTTGAACCTTTTATAAAAAATTTAGCCCCCTAGTCCTTTCCAAAACTCCCGGCAATTTTTCCAGTGGGCCAAATCCAAGATTGCTGCCTCAGCCATCATGAACAATTAACTTTTGAACTGAAGCACCTAAATTCATGCATGAATACACTTTCCTGGGTAAACTGCCAATGAAGATTCCAATTCTGACATTGCTTTGCTGTGCTTACATCATTTTGACCCAAAAATCCAAGATGGCCACATTCGGTGGAGCGAAAATGTTACTTGAAAAGGAAAACCTATTATCATCAGTAAAGTCTATTTATCAGCTAAATATAGCTGCTAATGTAACTGGAACTTCTGGAGGTGACATATTGATTTAAGGTAAATGTCATGTGGTATGGTAAAGGTCATTCGAATGTCTTTTTCAAGGCTATATATAGTAGTCATGAAATTGAGGTCCTGGATCAACTAGTAAAAAGTTAGTGAGAACGAAGCATTTGGACGAGGTGAATAATATTTCTAGTAGTTTGCTCCATGTGGGATGAAAGCATACACTGACTGAGAGCTACATTGGTTGATTTTATTACTATGAATGGTACTTAGTCATCTGACTATGCAATGAATGTTACTTAGTGAGAGAAATCCTTTTGTATAATTTTTCTTCAAATAACATTTGTATTTCATTTTTTCCACACTCTGGTATGATTCAACAAGAAAGCGGGATGATGTATGATGCCGTGTCCACCATTCCATGTGTCCTCCAGTGTGGCTGGCCATGATATGAAGCCACTGATTCTATTACCTCAACCAAAAAGTGGGAAAATCTCAAGACAAAAACCTTGTTATGGAGGAGTCTTGACAAATTTGGAGAAGTGTATGGAATTGTAGATTGGGATAAGTGTCCCGTCGGATAATATGTACAATCTTCGTCTAAGTCTGATGATTGTTTCCTAGCTGCAGCAGCAGCTCCAGCTTCGAAGCAACTGCAGTTAAATTTAGGGCCAATCCATGATAAAACAAAATGTGTCTGTTGCTGTAAACCAGAGTAGCCCAGGCACCCTGAATCAAAGCTGAGTCTAATTTCATATGATCATGCTTGAGCAGCATTCAAAAGCCACACAGTAGCCCAAGAAGATCAAATAATGCGAGACAGAATCAACTGTCTGATCAACTATGGAAATGATCAGCCCTATGCACTTGAAATCAGGTTTCCTGGCATCTGGAATCAAGTCATCCTACATCAAAGACATCCTGACCCAAGAGTTTGGGGGCAAGATTGGCTTCTATTCCCACCCTCAGAGGAACCAGAGTGACCTAGTATATGACACATTTGGGGGTGGTACTTATGTCAAAGCCCATGGCCACAGAGGATTGAGGAAGAGCTCTCCCCTCTCCTGGTACAGCTGCTATCTGTTTTGCAGGGAAAGGAGGTAGATCTTTCTCCAAGAACACTCTGTCTCGCTTCACTCATCACAGAGTACATTGCAAAGCAACCCATCACTACTGCCATCAATGCCACCATCATCCTTCATGGGATTACTCGCAGCCAGGAACTTGTTGACTCTTACTACAAACTGAGCATGGGGATCAGCTACTCTAATGTGCTTCTCCTGCTTGACATTTCAACCATGCATGACCTCAAGTGGTGTTCAGTCTGCCCTGGCAAGATTACTGAGGAGGTATCAAGCATCAGTATCATTGATAATGATGACTTTTGCAATGACACTTTGACAAGAGGAGATATTGCACACCGCTGTAGCTGGATGTTTCTGCAGTGTCTAGAACGTCTAGTACTGAAGGTAGATGATTCCACAGAGGATAAACATGAATGCATTAATTATACTAAGAATGTGTTGTTGGCACTGACTGAGAAGGCAACTGAAATGAAGTCAGTTATGCCATATAGGACCATCATGCTTGATGAGTCTGCCATTCGGCCTAAGCCAGCTACTTTTTCATCAAGTATAGGGTTGCAGCACAAGCAGAGCATTGTTTATGCTCTTGCTCACTTAGACATGAATGGTGACCGCCCTGATGCAAACCAGCAGACTAACCATGCTTTCAATGGGTTACACACTGACTTGAATGTTGGAAAGGGGAAGAGTAAAGCTTATTTTCATGCATCTTACAATCAACCACCTAACAAGTCAGTTGTGAAGGATGTAATGGACAAGTTGTCTACCATTATTGCCATTAAGCACATGCCCTTTGCCTTCTTAGAGGTAGATCCTCCAGTGTATGTTCTCATCACCCAGCTCAAGGTTGAAAACTTAAATGATTTCCATAACATTATGCCCTTTCTTGGTCCCTTTCATGCATAGTGCATAATGATGAGCGCAATCTACAAGCATTACGAGGGGAGTGAGCTAGAATATGTACTTGTCGCAAGTGGAGTAATTGCCGATGGCTTTGTTGAACATGCACTGAAAGGCAAGCATTACAAGAGGGGGCTACATTGCTTGAGGCTCATGTATGAGGCACTAATTAGTCATCTGGTGCAGGACAGTCTAACATTTGACCTGACTGATGAGACAAAAGAGAACCTCGAAATTCAAAGATCCCAAGAATCCCTAGCTGACACTCATCCAGCACTGCAGGTTGATGTCAAACTTGAGAGCCTCATCACAAATGTTTTCAACCAGGTGGAGGATAGTGACATGGCGGACTACAGGAGGGACTTCTTGACCATGATGGATACTCTCATGCAGAAAGCTAAGCCCATATCTGCAAGTGGGACGAATATGTCAGCTCTCTTCATGCCACGTTGCCATGGATGATAGCATATGACAACAATAGATACGGGAGGTGGCTGCCAGATTTCTGGGTGATGCTGACAACTCTCCCTGCTGATCAGGTTGCCTTTCTATGAACAGACTTCTCTCAGTCCATTATATTCAACCCTTACTCCAATTTGGCCTGGGACATGTGGATGGAGTGTACCATGATAAGGGCAGCAAAATGAAGTCGGGCTGGCTCTCTATCCTCCAAAATGAGAAGCAGCTGCTGGTGCACTCCAGAAATGTGAACAATGTGGCCCAGATTCGGGTGGCTCACAATGCCCTTGCCAACCAAAAAGAAGCCAAGAGGAAGCAAAAGGAATGTGGTCTGAGATGGATGTGAAAAGATGAACAGAGCGTGCAGAACCTGATCGCATGCATGAATGAGTTTAACTCATACCCATATGACCCAGCCTCACCAGTTCTCCACACCCTACAGTCAACCATGCATGCCACTGATGAGCTTGCTGCAGACTTCAACTCAGCGCTTGCTGCAGGAGAAGAAAAATTGACCAACCTTTTGCTAGAACAAGTGTCTAGGAAGAATAAGTCCCTCTTTGCATCCGTCCCACTGAGCAAACGTATGACTTTTCCCAAAGCACAGAACAAAAGGAAGCCTGGACAGGACATCAAGGCAAGAGCTGCTGAAATAGAGTGGACAGCTCTTAAAGCTGTTATAGGCTTGGTGGAGGTCAGTCAACTTGTGGACCTATTTGAGTTGCTGGAGCATCGTGTTGTCGAGGAAAGTGTGGCCTTATTTCTCTGCAACCTTTAGATATGCATGAACCCTATATTGCGCTCATTGACATGGGAATAATCTGGAGTATGGCAATTCCATCAGCTGAAGATACACAAATGCAAGAGGGTACCCCATACAAGTGGTTAGACTATGTCCACAAGCTGTCAACCATTATCCTTGCCAGACAAGGCAATGCTGAAAGAATCATTTGTGTGAATGAACCATATGAAGCTGCTTACTCAATCAAAGATGATGAGAGGGATCTGTGGGTACAGTGTAATACACATGTCCCAAGCATCTACATGAAATTAGGTGAACCATTTCCCTCTGCCAGAGCATTCAGCATGCTGCTTTATAGCATTAGCAACAATAGGCGGTTGAAAAACCTGATATGCAGATACTTGGCTGACCTTGCACCAAGTGTTGATGCAGAGATTATCTACTCTGTTGGCTTGAACTGCATCAACTTGTCAACCCAGCAATCAATGCAGAAGTACAGTTTTGACCAGTCTGAAGCTAACACTGTCCTCTTCTCTGCTTATGAAGTTTTACAAGAGTCTGGTTGCACTGGCCCTGTTGTCATTGATGCCACTGATACAGATGCCTATGTCGCAGCAGCATTCATCTCACAGCAGTTGCCTGGCATGCTTTGCATCAAGAGAAGCAGTGACCTGGTGACATATGATATGCCAGCTGTATTGTGCAGCTGCGACAGGATGCGATGCCAACTAAAGCTTTTATGGCAAGGGTAAGAAGTCGGTGTATGAGCAGGTGATGAACAGCCCTGTGGGACAGCGACAGCTCTCACGGTGCGGAGATAGCCTTGACCTTGATGAGGATGTGGTAGAGGATCTCTTTGAGTTCACACGACATGACATCTATGGCGACCACAGAGAGTAAGACCATGGCTTAGGCCCGTGCCAAAAAGTGAAAGAGCAAGAAGAAAAAGTCATTCTTACGTCTCCCTCCAGATGCAGATAGCCTACGCCAACACTGCCTTCATGCAAACCTCTTGGCACATTTTGTGTGGCATCCTTCCTTAAAACACCACCCCTCAAAAATCGGACATGGCTGGGAACTGGTGGATGGTCGCTGTCGGCCTGTTTGCCACACTGAACCTGCTCTTCCAAAGCATCTACCAGCACCAAGCCCAGCTGAAGCAAGTGAGGAAGATGAGAGTGAGTATGATGCTGGGAAAGACGATGATGTACAAGGGAGGAACGGGGACTCATTGGAAGATAGTGATTCAGAAAGCTCTGATTCGGACTGATCATGTGTCTCAATGTCATAATCATGTGCATCATAACACGAAAAGGAAATGGTGACTTTTTATGTGGTTTAGTTTTGTTATGGTGTCGCTTAATTGCCAGAAATACAATTTTCAGTGTACAATAATTTCTATCATTACTTTTATCACATATTTTATAACTGCATAAATGTATGAGTGGCATACCCAAACTCCATACCTTCCAATCCTTTTCAAAAATTAAGTTTTTTGCTCCACCAAATTGTGGCCGTCTTGGATTTTTTGGTTAAAATGATGTAAAAACAGCAAACTGATGTCAATATTGGAATTCTCATGGTCAATTTATCCAGAAAAGTGTATTCATACATGAATCTAGGTGCACCGGTTCAAAAGTTAAGTTTTCATGATGGCGGTGGAGGCAATCTTGGATTTGGTCCGCTGGAAAAAAATGCCGGGATTTTTGGGAGGAAGCGAGGGGCTAGATTTTTTTTAAAAGGTCCAAAGAAGTCAAACCAATTGTCAAAACATCTTAGCCAGAGAAAGGTCATGGTATTGAGGTTCTAGACCCAACTAAATAGATAGCAGAGCAATAATAGTGTTTTACACTATGTGGCAATAGCATTTTGTGGTCTACTTTAATCCATACGCAATATATCTTCACGAAGGCATAAATATAGAGTAATGAAGTACATCTACCTTTTTGTTTACATATTATACGCATATTCCGAAGACTCCAGGAATTTTTCAGCTGAAGAATATATAAACCACCATGGAACAAAACATAAATTATTAGAGGTAGAATGTCAAAGGCAATTTCTTTTAGGTTGGGAAAAGATTCAACCTCTTCAAATTTACTGTAGATGTTTTTATTCATATTTTTTTTTAAGTTCAATTAGAGTAGTTTCCAAAATTCTTTTTTTCTTATTCTCTAAATTATTCTTTCAATGATATTTGCTGTATTTATTATCAACATTGGTAGACTGTCTACTCTGTTCTACTATCACTGACCCCTTCATGTATATAAAGGTGTATTCAACGAGTTTGCATTTACAAGAAAGAAGTAATTATACACTTCTAAGCTGCTCTGGATTCACTAACCAGTGACCCTATAATTCCTTACTGTTGATTGTCAAAACTGTAAACCTAATAGCTATTACGCCAAGGACTCCCATTTCTACTAAGGGCTAGGACGGGGCCTTCTTACAGGATTTTGGTTTTGGCAAGTTTGACCGTTACCCTGAGTAAATGCCCTCTCTAACTTTAGAATCTGACGTGCCGCTAACCCTTGACTTGGCGAATCAAACTCGAGAACGGTACCACTCGAATAAGGTGGACACTATTGTCAAAACATTAATTCGAAATTAACTTTTCTATCTATTGGTATAAGCCTGCTTTGTTGACAAGGGCTTATCACCATACAATGGATGCCAATTATTCTCTTTTCCTAATCCCTAAATGGTGTTGGAACCTTTATCCTTTCATTCCATAACTCCATTGATTTTAATCGTAAAAACAATAAAGCTCACGGGAACTTATTAATTTATAACCTTTTTTGTTTAGTTATTTATTGTAGAGACAAAGAGGATTATTTCTTTTACTGCAATAAAGATCATTTTCGTTTAAGAGGTCAGTTTCCTTTTACTGCGGAAATAGTTGTTGCAGATGAACATTTGTCTAGTCAAGGAACTATAGGTTCAGTGTTAGACAGATATAATGTCTCATTTACTCTTCAGTTACTTCAATACGAATCATTGTTCCTTACGATATTTCAAGGTTATTTTAGTTCCATTAATTGATTTATATATATAGTGATTTATTAAT
>JAXCGZ010023136.1:0-12500 GCA_037179515.1 Halocaridina rubra
TATATATATATATATATATATATATATACACACAGTATGCAGATTGATAGATAGATAGAGAGAGAGAGAGAGAGAGAGAGAGAGAGAGAGAGAGAGAGAGAGAGAGAGAGAGAGAGAGTTCCTCATTCATAGCATTTTGTATAAGCTGAATAAAAGAGATAGGGGAGTAAAAAGTTGTCAGTCCTTATGTGTCTCTTCTAAACACAGAAAAACTGATGGATGGGGTAAGGGTAGGCTGGGTATGATGATACTCTGTTGCCTCCCCTTGATGGATCAGTTGTGGCCCAGCCTTTTGGCTGCAGAGAGGTAAAGTTTTCAGGTACCCGTACACATGGCAAATTGGCACCAAGATCAACGGACAGATCTAGTTGAATCCAACCAGATCTCTCCGGTAGCCTCAAGACCAACTTGCAACGCGTATGGCCACCTTCATGTTAAAATCAGACTAAAAAATCATAACAAATATTCCCAGTCAAACACAGGTGACATATCCCTGAAATATGTTACCTGTAATCTATTTTTTTAATGATTACAACAACAGGACAGGCAAAGAAGATTGCCCTAATTGAGCCTGAGCACCAAGAAAATAATCCTTTGCTCTTTTAAATGAAGTAAAATAAGCAGTAGTTACTGCTTTAATACATGTCCAGTATATACTGAATCCATAATTAAGGGAACCAGGTTAGAGGAGTGGTTAGAGCACCCAACTCAGGAGGTGGCAACCCTGCGTTAGGAAGGGCATCCAGCCTTAAATCTCCAGCTCCAAGATCCCTGTATTAGCCCCCATTCGAATAGGGATCAATAATGACATAGGAAGCAGATAACAACAACAACAGTAGAACCATAAGTCTATAATGTTACAGATGGGTGGGTTCTATTCAAGTAAAGACAAGAATGTCCTCTACTTTCCTTCTCCTTAGACTGAGGCCAACACCACTATATCTGTATTCCTGTGTGTTTTAAAAGTTGACTAAATGGGGTGGCAGGAAAGAACTGGGAAGTCTCCCCTTTGAATTTTCCTTCTTGAAGAGTCAAGGCACAAGAAAGGAGTTTTATTAAGATTTTCGAACCAGAAAACTTGTAACTGGGTCTCTAAATGTACATGGTTGTGGACTGATTTAGACCAAAATGGAGGAGTTTGGTAACAAGTTGTAAGAGGGATGGATGTGTTAGTTCTGAGTGAAACAAAGGTAAAGGGGTGCGTGATTTGACGTGACCACACCCATACAAACAAAGGAGATTGCAGCTGTTGTATATAGACTTATAGCTAACTGTTCTGAGAATGTACCTAAAATTATTTGGAAAAAAGCATTGTATATGGAATAACACTCTGGGTCTAATTCATATGATACTGCGACCCTTAAATTAAAAAAAAAAAAATTACAAAAAAAATTACCTCTGAATCTTTGCCTATTATGATAGAAATTTTTTGTCAATATTTACTTCATTCCTACTATAGTCATTACACTTTGAGTGTTAATTGAGATATGGTGTAAATCAGTGCTGCATCCAATTCATCATTTATACAAAATAAAAACATACCAATAACTTCATAAACTTTATGGCATATAGATATAAACATGAAAGCACATAACATAAATGCTTGCAATTACAGTATTTCAAAAATTTTCTTGAAGTAAACATCTCTTTATCTTAAGCAAATATATCTCAAAAGAAAATAATTAAAATTAATTTTATCCTCTGTCCTTAACAGACCAAACTGAGAAACATTATTGTTCTATACATAGTGAATTTAACATGGCACAAATAAACATTAACATTTACAAATTGGTACAAAGATGCATACTGATATGAGATGCAGTCTCTGGGCATTATCTTTTGTTTTACTTGTCAATAAAATATACATACCCAGGAGGGGTAAGAATATATCCTCCATTTTCTCCTGTGGATCGTAAAATTCGACTGCATAGCACGGAGCGAGAGATCTGGAAATCCCCTCTACTGTATGTTACTCTCCCTCTAAAAAAGCAAGTTTTATTGCTTTGACTCAGCCACCCCACATATAATGGGAATAATGGTCTTGTATATAGAGATATAGACTAAACTTTAAAGTTTACAAGGCTACAAGTTACCAAACACAAAAGCTTCTTTACATTATGATAATTTAAAAAACTGAGAAACAAATTCTTTGGAAATCATTGTACATAAGTCTCTTCACTAATTGAAGAAAGAATCACCTTCCATTTTAATAAACACAAATGGATCATGTATTTCCTCATCATGAGAGAGATTTATTACATTTTCACCTTCAGATACTCTTTCAAGTCTTACCTTCAATTTCTTTCCAGTACTGATCCAGTCTGCAAATAACTCACGTTCTTGCTCACTTTCTAGTCTTCAAATAAAAACTCCGAGTCCTTTCCATTCGTGATCCTGTCTGCAAATAATTCATGTTCTTGCTAACTTTCTAGTCTTCAAGTCTCACATTTACGTCCATTCAGTTAGTGATAACGTCTGCAAATGAATCACGTTCTTGCTCATTTTCTAGTATTCAAATCTCACCCTCACATCCATTCCATTAATGACTCTGTCTACATATAATTCACACTCTTGCTCACTCACTTAGCAAGTCTTCAAATCTCACCTTCACGTCCTCTCCATTAGTGACCCTGTCCACAAATGATTCACGTTCTTGGTAACATTCTTAGGATTTTTCTGGAGTGTTTAAATTCATGATTCACCTGCTCTCTCAGCACTGAATATATCATACTCCTAGTCACTTTCTACAGATTCTTCTTAAAATTAGTTAGTTAATAAAACATCAACTGGTATCTCAACAAACTCTTGATGTTATTCTGTTCCTGTTGTAGCAGTTTTTAGATCTCTGAGACTCTCAACAAGAAGCTTGGAATATTGCTTCTATGTCAGCATTTTTTATCATTCCTGTATTACTGTGCTCTCCAAGTACATCTCCCAATGACGTTTTCGCATTCTGTTCACTTAACTGCTGATTCCTCAAATGAGCCCTCACGTGTCTGTATTGACTCGCTCTAACAACAAACCTCTTGTCGCAAACAATGCATTTGTAGGGCTTTTCTCCAGAATGTCTACGTTTATGCTGTGCCAGGGAACACTTTTCAGAGAAACGCTTGCTGCAGATCAAACATTCATACGGTTTCTCGCCAGAATGCACTTTCAGGTGACTTTTGAGGTGACTTCTCTCCTTGAATCGCTTGATGCATACAGTACAAACATATGGCCTCTCTCCCGAATGAACTCGTGAATGCGAATCCAGATGAGAATTTAAAGCAAAGCTCTTATCGCAGACTTTGCAAGCATATGGTTTTTCACCAGAGTGGGTTCGAAAATGCACCTTAAGATTACTCAATTTGTAGAATAATTTACCACAGACCTCACACAATAAATGTCTCTCATAAGAATGAATTTTCATGTGCATGAACGGTGAACTCCTGTGACTGAATTCACTGCCACACAGGTTACATTTGAAGTGTTTTTCATCCAGGTGGACGGGCATGTACATACACAGAGATGTACTGCTCTTGTATACTCCACCGCATAGGTTACACTCATATTCTTTCTCTAAATTTTTTCTTTTGCCTTTTACTGGAGCATTCACCTTATTTTTTGCTTGACAGTCCATCTTGAAGAGATTTATATTCTAACTTAAATATAAGCAAAAGAATACAGTGAAATTTAATTCCAAATATCTTTCTTTTTGAGGCAACTGGTTTTAACAGTGATCAGACACACAGTGTGCACAAAAAATAAATCCATTAAACTTATTACCTTTAAAATCTTAAAATACCTCTATTCTATCTTTAATCAGGCACCCTTTTCTTCATTTACATCTTAAAATATAAAATATACTTAATAATTATTTACTTTTAAAGCATCAGTGTGAATGAACATATTTCTTAATATCCCCAATACTAAAAAATTAAAATCCTTACCCATTGCCCGCATTGGACGTTAAGCTTCAAATAAATTTAACATTTTGAAATTTGTAGGTTACTTAGAATACATTTTTTCAGTAAATAATTTTTTTCTTAGTTGTAAGGTAATTGCTAATCAATAATGAAAATAACAACTACTGATGTATAACATAAGATTCTTCCACTGCTACTATCGAGAGGGGAACATACTTGCTTCATTCAAAATACTGTATATGGATGGTTCTTGTCATCTGTAATATAATATAATCATTCAGTAATTAAAACTATACTCTTAATACTAACATCAATCTATATTGATGTTACATCAGTTGATGTTCCAGTTTCCTCTCTTTTCACAATATCTATGGGTCTCTAATCTAAAGTTCTTAAGTTAAATTCCAGACAAGGAAGAGAGATTATCTGAAGACTTAAAAATGTGTTACTGCACTGGATTTGTTCAATCATAAATGACAAACGTACGTCTTTTTTTCTTCCAACATGATGCAACCTCATGCTGAAGCCAAAAGGGTGGCCACAATTGAATAAAAGGTAAACAGCAGGTCTTGAATATACCTTGCAAATTCTCATCTCCTTCTATCAGCAGTTCTTGAAAAAAAAAAAAAAAAATCAGGCAGCATGAGATTGATAGCCCTTCATTCCCCCCCCACCCAAAAAAAAGAAAAATCAATAAATAAAAATCAGCAAACGTGAGATTGCAAGCCCTTAAAAAAAAAAATCATAAATAAATATCATAGAGCATGAGATTGAAAGCACTTCACTCCCTTAAAAAACTTAGGGAGCAGGAGAATAAAAACCCTTCACACCCTTTAAAAAGAAACTCAGGGAGTATGAGATCGCAAGCCCTTTACTTTCTTTAAAAAAAAATTCAGGGAGTATGACTGCAAGCCCTACACTCACTTAACAGAAACAAAAAATTAGAGTGCATGAGACTGCAAGCCCTTTACTCCCTTAAAAATAGAACGAAATCAGGAGGCATGAGACTGTCAGTGGAGGCATGAGACTGTCAGTCCTTCACTTGGAACATGAGAATGCAAGCTCTTCACTCCCTTATCTATTTCAGGCAACCATTACATGCAAATGCATATATTCTGCCCTCGGTATGGCATGAATTCACATGTGATGAAGCTAAATATATAAATATATCAATATATAACCAAAAGTAACAAAAAACCATAGAATTCTATTGGATATACTCTGTAAATATAAATTCTAGTAATCTTCAGCAAAAATAGTTATGAAAAACAAGAGATTCATTAATATTTAACCCCTTAACATACTAACTGGAGATATCTCATGGTCTATTTTCTAAAAATATTGGACTTTCCACGAGATATCTCGTGAAGAAGTTGAATGCTAATTTAAGACTAATAAGAACTATCTCTTGATCCAAAGTGTTGTTTTCAGCTTCTACACAGTATCTCGTGTTACTGTACATCTGGTAGCAGAGATTGATGCCGTTTTAGTGTGTTACAGCGTATGTTTGTACACTTCCAACTGTTCCATATGAAATATCTCGTGATATGCCAAATTGCGTGTGTACATCTTCTACAAGATAACTTATAATAGACGAGAAAAAGGCCGTCAAATTGAGTTTTTACTGATCATTTTTTTCATATAATTTATCGTTATTTTGAGTTTACATTAAGATTTATGGTATCTAACCATCTTATATTTTCAATTACTATAATTATATAAAATATATTAAATCCAGTTTGACAAGCAATGTTCAAAAAAAATAATCTGTTAAGGGGTTTATATATTAATATATCTATGCATAATATTGTTTATTACAATATGACAAGAAAAACTGAGTATCCTATGTGTATAAGTTTGTCTGCTTCTTTGCCATTTTTTCTGTCACTCTTAATCCCCAATTAAATGGGGGTGGACACAGGTTGGAACCGGGGAATTAAGTGTAATAATGATAAAGGAGCACAAACTACTTGTAAGAAGCCTCTCAGTGCTAGTAGAGTGATCTTGTTCCCTCCCTAAGGCAGATCAAGAATACCTCCTCCGTGTTCCCATGTGTGTCGTATAAGTCGACTGAATGGGGTTAAACGGGAGCAATGGGACTGGGAATCCCTTCCTCTGTATTTTCTTCCAACAAAGAGTCAAGTTTGTGCTTGAACTCAGCCACACCCCTTATATGGGAATTATGGATTTTACATTAAAGTTTGTCAGCCTAGCTGTATAATACAGTATTAGAAAAAAATGAAGTACAGATATAACAAAGTATTTTAACTTAATTTACCTTTGTAATTTACATTTTGAACCAAATATACATCACGAGAAGGAAAAATTCAAGGACAGATCATTTATGTCAGGATATACCATGTCCACGATCAATGTCTGATAAACAATTGATTTCAGATACACAATGCACACAGCTTTTGATGTTGATCGTCCTTACCTGAGAATGAAATAAATATTAAAATATTATAAATTTTTCAATAGTCATTAAGACCTGTCACTTATATAATCTATTATACACTACATACACTTTCATACATGCATATATAATGGCTGTAATTCCCATGAGGTGGCTAAGTCAAAGCACAAACAATTTATTTTGCAAACAGGACTCCATTCCCATTGAATCTAGAAAGACAGCCATAATTGTAACAAAATTAATGAGAGAACAGCTCCAGCATACCTAAAGTATCTTCACCTCCAGTAGTCGTATATCCAGCAACAACAAATTTCTGGATGAAATACCAACCCCCTGACCTTTATCCCTTTTAGTCACTTGCTACAACACAGCTGAGTATTCTAACCACTAAACTACCGCAGTCCCCCTACAATGCAGGGAAAATACCAGGGTAGAATTTTTTTACCACACAACTGCAAATATCCAATTTTAGTTTACACAAAGGACATGAAGAGCTCTCATTCCTCTAATAAGCAAAATTTGTTGTTGTTTGCCATTTCATGTGCCAATATTCCACAATTAATCTCCATTCAACCAGGGGTGGATACAGACAAGTTGGAGGTTGGGATTAAAGGATAGATGCCCTCTCTAACTCCCCATGGTGGGTTTGAATATAGGTTTGTCACTTTCCAACATTAAAGCTCTAACAATTGTGCCACTGCTCCATGTGCAAAAATCCTTTTTAATACTTAAACTATAACAGTCCCCTTCTATATGTCCATTCTAAGATACCCTGCCATGTGCATGAAATCCACTACTTAACTTATGAAAAAGGATATCAATAGAAAACTAATCAAAATACCATGGTTTTTGTAACTGGATTACAAAGTAGTTCTGTTACTGGCTTATAGTGTGGTGTATATTACAGGAATTATTTGCAAGAAGCTGTTCACAAGTAATGTAAAAATCGCTTTATATATATATATATATATATATATATATATATATATATATATATATATATATATATATATATATATATATATATATATATATATATATATACACTATATATATATAAGCATCAAATTAATTACCCAAAGTAATCAGTCATTAGCCTAACATTTATGCTATGCATACAAGACTTGATGTTATAATTCCACAGCAAAAACAATCCTTTAACAGTCTGAATTGAGATTATAGATAATTATATTACTGATTTTATGTGATTGTAGTTTTGTTTAAATATTAATATCCATAATGGACAAGGGGGGTGGCTAGACAGGTTGGAGCTGGGAAATTAAGAATGGAGCCCTTCCTAATGCCATACAAAGGGTTCAGTTATAGGTCATATTAATGATACTGTGTAATGTACAAAGTCCTACACGAAAGATCAGAGATACAGAATTAAGGAGCTATCAACACCCCCAGGGTATTTCAGAAAAAATTATCTATTTATTAAAAGTTGGAGATGGCAGTATATAATACAGATTTTAAGGATATTTTTCCAATTCAAAAATTCTATCCAGAGTGTGGAATGAAAAATCACAGGTTTCGTTACAGGTTTAAAAAGGGGATTTATTTTTACTTAATATACTATCCAAAATGCCAAATAAGATATCGCATGTTTTGTTACAGGTTTACAAAGGGGATTTTTTCTTATTTCATATAAAATCCAGACTGCCAAAAGACAAATCACAAGTTTCATTACAAAGGGAATATACCACTGGATGGGAAATAAGTTTGGATGCTGTCTTTATTCATAATGTGGTTTATGGGCACTCTCTCACAGGGGGTTGAATGTTGTGAGGGATAGTTAACCTTTTAGTCTCTGATATTTTTTTTTTCATTGTGATTGGTTTTACATCACGGGTTCCCTTTTCTACTTAAGGTTAGAACGGTGCCTTCTTGCAAAGGACTTTGTTTTTGGCAAATGCGACCATTACCCTGAATGAATGCTCTTCCTAACCTCAGACCGTGATCTGATGAAAGTCACCGCGCATTACCGATCACAAGGGCCACCTTAGATGTTTCTATATTAATGGACTTGATCTCGTCATTAGAGGTATGGGATCTTATATACATAGTAATGCTTATTCTTATTAGACAAGCACAACGGCATCTAACAATTAACAGGGCTATTGAAATTTACATGAGATTCAGGGGGTTATTCTGTTTTACCAGATCCTAGGTATGTGCGCAGGTTAGTTTGGTGGAAGGAAAATACAGAGAGGAGGATTTCCAATCCCTTCGCTCCACCCCAATTAGTTGACTTTCCGTTACCTTAAGGAGGAAGTGAATAAGAACATATATGGTCCTTATTGTTGAACTTTTAATATAATATTCACTTAATGACAGTTGCTTGACTACGTTAGATTAATAACGATAAAAAAAACACACGAACGATATGCTTATAGTTCACACGATCTATAAACGCACGAAAGATAAGCTTATAGTTCACACGAACTATAAACAAGTTCAGCATCCTGTGCGATATTAATAAACTTCAAAAGTAAATATATCTTATTATACATAAAATCTAGAAAATTGTTCATCAATTACCATTTGTGGATGTTCTAATTCACTATTTGCTTTTTTTTTCAGGTCAATTTGTACAGTAGGGCGATTGGGTGGGTGAAGACGGAAATTCCATCTGACTTCGGTGGTTGAAGTTTGTTTTGCCTAAAAATATAAATTTCATCTACCTTCGGTCGTGTTGTTTATTCTCTGAGAATGCTTGAGATCTACCTTTATAACGCTTTTCCATTTATAATTTGCCACCTTGTTGATGTTTTTTTAAAAATCTCTCTTTCTCTCAATTACAAAGCTACGAAATTGCAATAAATAATACACAACCTTTCACCCCTAAGATTTCTAAAGCTACACTAAATAATTTACAATTATAAGATCAGATTTAGCCATATATATAAAATTTCCTTTCCTCTTTTATTTATTTATTTATTTGTTTATCTATTAATTTATTAATTCATTTTATAAATGACAATATGTTTTTGTACCGTACATCTTGGTATACTCAGGTCTGACTATTCTACTCTTCATATTATTTTGTCTCGCTACGATACCATCTCTCTCCCGATCCGAGCGGTAAACTTTGATCCCGGGACTATGCACTAGGAATGCATTGTCTAAGATGTGAAATTCATAGTCTCTGATGCACATAATATACATCTGTAGAAAAGAAATGGAAAATATCACATGAATTATTTCATACAAAAAGTATACATAATGTGTATAAAGTATAATTACAATGTTCTAATTATACGTTGTAATGTTTCTCCAGTGACTTCAAACTTACTTTTGGCTACTGGCTCATGTTTTCAAAATTTCCAAGACAGATAAAGGTATGGAAGTAGTAGTAGAAGTAGTAGAAGTAGTAGTAGTAGTAGTAGTATATTTACCTGTGCCATTTTGTCGCTCTTGCCCTCCCAGGAGAATCTTTCGTCAAATAAAGGGTCCTTATTAGTGCCAATATAAATGGGTTCCCATGCTTGAAATGGCGGTTTCCTTTTCGCCACGTGAAAGACAGAGAGATTGGATTTCATAGGCTCGTTAACCCATTCCTTCCGACGATAATTACACAAGTGTTACAAAATAATAATATAATATCTTTTATCTTTATTTCTCATGGTGGTTTTGGGGGGGCATTTCTCTTTGTAAGTCTGTTTTATTAGTATCTTTTTTAAGTTCATCTATTACTTGTTAGATTTAATATATCAACTCTGATCATTTACGGGAATCTTGGGCACTTCATGGAAAACTACCTCAAGTTTGGGCACTTTATGAAAATTTAAATCCAAGTTTCGTTATTTCGTCAATACTGATACAGTCATACTATCTGCTTGAAGATTATGGTAGCTGGTTGCATGGCAAGCTAGCTGGTTGCCTTCCAGCAAGACTATCTTAATATCATGACATATGCGAGTGGCCATACAGAAGAATAGGTAGGTAACTAGCTATCTACTACCCTCTTAGCAAATCGCATACCGTGTGGCCCTAAGCAAAGATATATCCTGTCAACACAGATCACTTCTTAACTATTAAACGTCATAATTGAACCCCTACTGCATATTTGGGTACTTCCGGGCAAATTTATGACAATTCTCATCAACTGCGAGTCTAATGACCACTAACCAAAGTCCAAAACTTTATAATGACCCCTAACGTTTTATTTAGTTAGTATAATTGACAACTACAGTCAAGTTTGGGCACTGCTTGATAACTTACGTCATATTTGGGCACTTTATGACACGTTGCGCAAATACTTTTATGGAAAAACACGGCTTTTTTCTCCTTGAGCATAGTCTGAAGGTCACTCTTGAATTTCGGTGCCTCGACGTCGTGTCTGACCTCGAAGATTGGGAGAACGTAAACACGTGGATTACTCGTGTTTGTTGCATCGGGAGTACGAAGCATTTTGAAAAATTCTGACAAAGATACAGTGAGTAGACAGTTGAGCAGTTTGTAGCAGATTTCTTAATACTATAAAGCACAAATTAGTTAGCCAATTAAGCAACATGGAAAAGATTGGTTCTTTATTATTATTATTATTATTATTATTATTATTATTATTATTATTATTATTATTATTATTATTATATAAAAATGAAAAGCCACACAGTAGATATAGCACCTGAATCCAGCCCTGAAGGTCATAAGTGTCAAGGTGACTCATACAGCTCCTTTTCGCCAGAGCCCCTTAAAAATAAGGAGAGGGTAGTGGCAGCCTTTGTGTAGTAACCCTATCAAGTCAGCAGGCTCAGTAAGTATACATCGACCCCACATAAAAGTGGGAAAAGATGTAGACGAAGAAGAAGAAGAAGTTGGATATCATTATTTGTTATGGGAACTTGAACAGTACGCTACAGAGAGAATATTATCTGACGTATTATTATGTCACTATTAATTCCCATTAAAATAGGGGAGGACGCAGACAGGTTGGAACTGGAGCATTACGGGGATTTTCTAACGATCAGAGGTGGACTCAAACACAGGTTTGTCACTTTCTAAATTTAGAGCTCCAACTACTGCGAAAACACGGTCCCCACCAT
Organism: Halocaridina rubra; assembly: GCA_037179515.1. Taxonomy (NCBI): domain Eukaryota; kingdom Metazoa; phylum Arthropoda; class Malacostraca; order Decapoda; family Atyidae; genus Halocaridina; species Halocaridina rubra. Next base: position 11,373 of record JAXCGZ010023136.1, read on the forward strand.
AAATAGCGGGCCATGCCGCTCAACGACCTCACCCCTCCGCTCAAGTAAGTAGTTCGACCCTAACCTGTATAATGGGAGTGTTCCAGGGGGGCTAAGACCCTCTGGCTAAGAGGTTAGGTAAGTATTTTTAGTTAGGATAGTAAAAAAAATTGTTTCGTATGCCTATTGTCGCCATTTTTGTTGTGTATCCATCCGCCAGTTCTCTAGTTAGAGCCTAGCGCCATCTATTGGTAGGTTTTAAACATTGATATGGCCCGCAAAACTGTAGGTGTTCCTATTTTACTCACCCGGAATAACCTTGATGGAAGGATATAACTCAACGTCGGAAGGAAATACAAAATAAGTCTGGGCGGCCAAGCGAGCAGCGTTTCTGCCGACATTAACAGGATATAGTAGTTTATTTTGACGTCTATACGTTGTAACATTTGTCCAATCTGGAAGTCCTGAACTACAGTCGGAATTCATACTCATTACGTCTTCAGGCAATGGAATCTTTAAAGTAATTAATATTATCAATAAATATACTAAGAATTACCTCCTGGAGAAAAATATCTCAGAATTTAATTTTTATCTTTTTTAGATTATTTATATTTCTTGCTGTGTGAAATTTTCACATACAACTGTTCTTTTACAGTAAAAATAAGTATTGTAGCCAAATTTTGCAACTTTATATTTTCATTCTCTCTATCTATTATCATTTATATTATATATTCTTCATGGGATCTTCTAGAGTGAAAAAAAAATAACTTTCATAAAAACTAAAAGAAACTTGGAATGTAAGAAAAAAAAAGGCAAATGATCTTTGAATTATTACCACTCCATTGATAAATTAAATTATAGGATTATTCTAAACATGGGAACACTTTGAAAACAAGGGTAAAAGACCTTGGTTCTTTCAAAATAATTTCCTGATGAAATATTTTGTATTTTCTATCATATATTAATAAATTAACAGCAAAGAAATTATAAGTATTAAACTTATAAGTTGGTTACCTTTTCTGGCTTATGATCTTTGTGATAAAAGACATGAAAAGAGACATATGTCTTAATGTCTTCAGACATGCAATTTCTGAGATACAGAATGGTTTTCAGAGCTCGCTCGAAATCAGTGCCTGGAGTGTACACAGC
>JAXCGZ010023136.1:17500-63033 GCA_037179515.1 Halocaridina rubra
CAGTTTCGTGGCATGTCTTTAAACTTTTTCAGGCTTAGCTACGTGCTTTTTCAAGGGCGGATTCCAAAAGGGGGCTGCATATTCAAGTTTTGGCCTCACATAGGTTACATAAATATTTCTGAATATATCATTGTCCATGTGCCTGAAGGCTACCCTTACATTTGCTAAGAAAGCATATGCTGCCCTTACTATGCCATTTATATGCATTTCTGGAGACAAATCTGGCAGTATGTTTACTCCTAGATCTCTCTCATGCTGTCTCTTGAAGTTGTACTCCTACCACCGAATAGTCAAGCTTGGGCCTTCTTGCACTTGTACCCATTCTCATTACCTTACATTTTCAAGAACTGAATTTCATTAGCCACTTTTCTGACCACTCATGCAGACTATTTAGATCTTCCTGAAGTTCACTACCATTGTTCTCGTTTTTTACTTTCTTCACAATCTTTGCATCATCTGCAAACATATACATGAATGAATTTACAGACTCTTGTAGGTAATTTACATATATAAAGAGCAAAAGTGGCCCTAAACCTGATGCCTATGGAACTCCATACTAACTCTTCTCCATTCAGATACTGAGTGTCTTACTATAACCCTCTGTTCCCTTCCTTCTAAGTAAGTTTTTATCCATTCCAAGACATTTCCACCTATTTTTGCCATTGTGTGTGTGTGTGTGTCATTTTTACCCCGACCGGGACTTAAACCTAGGACACATAATTACTGTGCCAAGGCACTACCAGCTACACCACAGAATGTCTAAAAGAGAAACCAACCTTACAGCTTATTTGCTATACTATATACAAGAAAATTTCACCTTCGTTTATACTCGTTACCTGTTTGTTATAGTTCCTGAAGGACTAATAAATATATTATCTTTTTCTCTGGTCACTATATTAGCAATTGCGACTCGCTTCAAAATCTCTATTTTTTTTAAGACGGACTTAAAATTTTAAATATTTGTCGAAAGTTATCTAATTTCATTTACTGGGGGAAATGTTACTACGGAAATAATCACATTCTTGCAAAAGACAAAGAAAGACAAGAACGCTTGAAGTTAAGAAGTTAATAAAATAAAATTTAAAAAGGAGGAACAGATGTAAAGGTCTAAGGTAGTTCTCCTAATAATAGAAGCAGGAAGGGAATGTGGATTGGAATTTAATAGAGGAAAGTGCAATTGGATTATGCATAACTTGAGAGAAAAACCTGATTAGATAGATGGACTCAAGATAGTAGATAAACTGAAATATTTAGGAATAAATATTGATGATAAGAAGAATATGTTTAATACACAATATAAATTAATGATAGAACAGCACACAGGTTAGCCAATTTAACATATACTGAAATAGAAAAGAGTTGCAACAAAATATTAATAGGGAAAACTTATTGGAAGAATATAGCTTTACCATCAATTTTATATAGCACAAACATTATAAATCTAACAGAGACCGAGATTAATATGCTACAGAAAATGGGATTTATAGAAGAATTTTAGAAGTTACTAAGGCTACATCTGCAGCTACTCTTAGAGGGGAATTAGGAGCATCTTCTATGAAAACAAGATTGTTAACTTCAAAACTACAATACATAAACAGTATAAATACTGGAAGTGAGGAAATATTAAAAACAATATTAAGGTCGAATAAAGAGGAAAATAATGACTGGTGGAAAACCGTAGACAGATATATGAAAGAAGTGGAGATAAGTTGTAGAGAAGTGATAAGCTGTACAAAAGAGGAAATTAAGAAAAAAAAATGAGAATTTGGGACATTGAAAAATGGCAGGAAGCGCTACAAAATCTAGAAAGCTTGACTATATACAGAAAATGGAAAACAGAAATAGAAGAAGATATATATGATAATAGATATTAACCAGTGCTCTTTTTTTTTAACAGCAAGGACAAATACATTACCATTAAATAATTGCAAAAGATTTACAGATGGAAAAATAAAGTGTGAAGTATGTGGTGCAGAAAATGAGGATCTAACCCACTTTTTTTTTTTTATTATTTTGTGAATATTCTAGAACAGAAAAAAACAATATTATTGAATAACAACAACCTTATGAAGAAGACCTAAACAGAGTCATTAGAAGATTTTTTATTTGAAAAGAAATAAATAAATTCTGGACACTAAGAGAAATAAAAGTAAAGGGAAGACTGAAAGCATGTTAACACTCAAAGACAATAATCAAGATAGGAGATTCCGATTCAGAGGAGATACCTCCGCACTATAACTGAACTGGACATTAAACTTTTTGTCAAGACTTGTACATTTTTACCTTTGAAGAGTTTATTTTTTTTGTTATCATTCTAAATATGTCTCCTTTAAGTATTTATGTTTTGAGTTGCCAATAAACTTTTTTTCTCCAATTACATTGTTTTCTAGTTTGTAAATAGAAAGAAGAAGAAGAGTATTCGAATGTCAACAAATGGTATTGAGAGAAATGAGTTTCAGCTATTCGTACTGTGTAATATCAGCTATATTTAGTGCACTGGGAATATATATATATATATATATATATATATATATATATATATATATATATATATATATATATATATATATATATATATATATATATATTGGTAAATGTTTGTTTTGACTCACACACATCTCCCCCAGTTATGAGATATTAATTAATTGTTTAGGTATATTAGTTCACCCTCGCTTGAAATTGCCTTGTTAGATGGAAGAGAGCTTTTTACGTCATTTTTTTTTATGATTGTGACACCAGGACGGGCAAAAAAAGAAAAAAAATCTACCCTCATCAGGCCTGGGTACGAAGAAAACATAGAGAGAACCAAAGATCGAGAGTGTACTGTGACTTGTCAGATGTGAAGGGATAATAAGACATGTGCAATGAATATCCAAGAATATTCGGTGTTGATGTAGGCATAGGAAGAGAACCGTAACTGAGGGAAGACTTAACATCGAACTGTCCTGGACAGTCTTAGGAACACCTACAGTTTAGCGGGGCATACCGATGTTCAAAACCTACCAATAGATGTCGATAGGCTCTGATTAGAGAACTGGCGGATGAACACGCTACAAAAATGGTGACAATAGGCATACGAAACAATTTTTTACTATCCTAACTAAAAATACTTACCTAACTTCTTAGCCAGGGGGCTTCGATCCCATGGGACCCCCCCCAATATACTATCCTAACTAAAGATACTTACCTAACCTTCAGTCGAACTACTTACCTGAGTGGAGGGATGAGGTCGTTGAGTGGCATGCCCCGCTAAACTGTAAACTACCCCAGTCCTATTTAAGTCCAGTAGCCCCTTCAGGTGTAGTTGCTTTATAAGTGCTATTGGCGCCAGGAAATTGGAGTTTTTGAAGGTTAGGTTAGGTAGATTTGTAGGTTATTTACATCCCTTATTATGGTAATTTGCTTTTTTTGAGAAATTCTGTCTCGAGTTAATAACGTTCCCTCGCTGGTTATGTTATTTTTTTATAATTAACCTTAATCTTATTTTTGTCACTTTTACAAGAGTAACAATTTTCCAGGAGTGAATGGTGTAAGTTTTACACATATGTGTTAAAGAATCACTAGTAGATGTTGTCTAAAAATTTATGGCGGGGGTGCATAAAACGAATCTTAACCCTCATTACTTCATGTTAATCTCTCTCAGATAGTTTAACCTTTGCTTTTGGATGCTGTGCTTTTTAAGGATACTTTTATTTGCCACATTTTTATTCAAGTTATTACTAATATCTACATAGTCTATTAAATTTATTTTTTTTATTTATTTGCTTCCTCACTATTTTTTATTTTTAGATAATCTCTTAAAATCTACTTCAGTTTCCAGACGCAAAAACTTAATTTATTTAGTCTTAAATACACTTACTACTTGTTTGCTGGTATAAAAATTTCATTGTTGTTGTTAACATCACATGACCCTGTAGTGGCTTGTTTTTACAAGATCATTGCATAACAGTGCCTTCACAAGAACAAATTCCATGTAGTGCCATATGTATTGAAAATTATTGGGAAAGCGAAGTGCCATTACAATAACAAATTTGCAACCAAAGATGTCTTTGGCATCTGAGAAGAAGTACCAGTGCCCCATCTGCCTGAAATCTTTCACAAAGCCCCACACGCTGAAAGTGCACATGCGACTGCACACCGGAAAGAGACCGCATGAGTGTCAAGTGTGCTCGAAGACATTTGTTACAGGTAGTGCCTTAAAGGACCATTTAATATCGCACGTCACCAGTCGAGACTTTGTTTGTAGCAAATGTGGTGCCAAATTCAAGCACAAAGGAACGTTGAAAAGACATCAGGCTCTTCATCAATGTAAGTTTTATGTTATTTTTTGCCTTTTTAGATGGCACTTTTAATACTTTTTAAGGGGTGGGTGCAGGTTGGAGCTGGGGAATTAAAGCTGGATCCTTGCTTTATGTAAATGTTATTTACTTACATGAGCCTTTGTGTGTAAAAACTTACATTAAGTAATAATGTTTACATTTTTAAGAAATTTAGTACATTCTGTAAGAAAATTTTGGAGCTTTAAATATTCTGTACTGTATTCATTAATGTTTGTCCTTATATCCGAAATATACTTCAAATCCAAAGAAATTTGTTTACAAGGGTGCATTTTTTACATGCAGTCTCAAGAAAATACTTTTTTTTAATATTACTGGCTGTCTATAATTTGTATTACCATAATTGTCAATTTTTTTTATTTTTTATTTAAGAAGCTATTTATTGTATTAAAAAAAATTTAGTTTTCTAAAAATAACAGGTTTGTTTCTTGGTGCCCAAGAATATATAAGGGGGGATAGAATACCTCATCTGTGTTCCCCTTCGTGTTGTAAATGTCGATTAAATGGGTCAAAGAGAGGGGTCTAGGAATCCTTACCTTTGTATTTTCCTCCCACTAAAAATAAAGTTTATTGCTTTGACTCAGCTACCCCTCTTTAAGAGGGGGATTATAGCTTTTGTATACAAATATATAGCTAGCTATATTTATTTGTGTGGATATTTCTGTTATATATACAGTTTGAAATAGTATTACTTTCAGAACTGCCCTAGCTTGGTGGGTCAAATACAGTTTTGCCACAGCTTATGTTTGGCCTAGTGTCCATTTGATTTAAATATAATAGTTTCTTCAATTTAATTGCACTGAGTGGTATTTGATATATCCCCTTGAGGGAGAGGGGCAAAAATACTGCCCCCATGTTCCCCTGCGTGTCGTAATGTCGACTGAATGGGGTAGAGCTTGAGGACTGGGAATCCCCTCCCTTGTATTTTGCCTGCAAATTTGCTGTATATTTCTTGATTCAGCCTCCTCTCGTATAAGGGGGAATATGTTGTTGTATATAAAGATAATTTGTTATACATTCAGTACTAACATATTAGCAATTTTTTTTTTAATGAATATGGCATGCATATAAAAAATAATAAAATATGCCCTCATCGGGCCTCATCACGAAGAAAACAAAAAGTAAATCAAAAGAGATATGGGAAGTGTTGTGACTCGTCAGTTTAATGCATTGTGGCATTTATTACAGCTTACGAAAATAAGCGAGACAATTATGATACTTCAGAGACTCTCACTGTGGATGAATCACTGTCTCAACCTAAAGAGTACACTATTAGTGTCAGTAAGTATAATAAGTTTATTCTATAAATTAGCTATTTATGGAGAATTAGGACAACATTTTTTGATTCAAAGTAATTTATAGAAGCTAGGTAATATATATGTACATCTTTTGAGCAAAGAATTTACAGTCATTCTTATCCTTGTTTATTATACCACAAAATAGTGATTACTTAATGCCATTATAATTATTAGTAGTAGTAGTATTTTATCATTATTATTGCTATTATTATTATCTTAATTATTATCTATTATTATTATTATTATTAGTATTATTATTATTATTATTATGACCTCTGTGGCTATGCACACAAAGTTGTGTACTCTTTCACATGTCCCAGGATTGAGTTCCCACCATAGAGGGTGGTATTCAAAGCCTATAGCCTATATGACATTCCTGTATGCTGTTATTATTATTTTTATTATCATCATCTTGGTGTAGAAAAGAAAGAATTACATATTTGTGTTCCCCGTGCTAGAAGGTGACTAATAGGGATATCAGTGATGGAGGGCATAGGCGGCTTGATTCTTTTTTTAGTTTCTGGGATGTCATGGCATTTACTATAAAGCAGCTAATTACAATAACAATAGTTCATGGAATAACAATACTGTAGTCCATGTAAAATAAGACCTCGACTACATGTTTCTTTAATCAACTCGAAGATGAGGAGAGAATATGTTTTTTGTTGTCACTATGAATCCTGTTCGAATGGATCTGGACACAGACAGATGAAAGCAGGGGAATCAAGCCTTCAACTTCAGTTCTCTTTCTTATAGTTGTAGCACCCTGTAGCCTCAAGGGATATAGCCTCCATGTCAAATATAAAATCTATGTCGATAAATATAACAGTGTAGATAATTCATATACAATATTTACCTGACTGTGCTCACGGAAAACAACCCTCTGCTTGTAACTTCTCCAACTGCTGATTGGTATCCTTTCTTTTTACTTACTCACACTTATCATATATATCCTTAAAATTATAAATGCATTTCGCATTTACTGCTTCCTCACATAAAAATTTTCAAATATTAATTAGTGTTTAGTTTAAAATTAAAGGTCTCTAATGAGAGGCAGAGGAAAGGTACCATGTTAGCAATAGACCCTATGTGCTTACCATATTACCAGGGCCCAATCCCCCTCTCCAAGCACGTGGGCCCAGTGATCTTGTGGCAGTGGTTGAATAATCAGGGAAAACTTAGGAAATCACCAACCTCCCAGTTGATTAGCCCAGTTTTATTGGTAACAGCATGAGACATTGATAGCTAATGCAACTATTCCAGGCCAGGATCAAGCCTGGCACAAGTATGTTACCAGCCCCAGTCGCTACCACTTCTCTCAATGACTTTCATACTTTTATTTATTGTGTTGTGTGACTTTTCATCTCTTTAATTTAGGTGAAGCAATGGAAAAATTTCCCTGTTTGAAGGATGTATTGCACCAGAGATCTGCTGAATTGAGCAAACATGAAATTATATCAAAAGCTGATTCAGCTCCTGAAATATTGGTAGGTATTATTATTTTTACTATTATTATTATTGTAGTGGGTGCCATGGCCGGATTGGTAGCATGTATCTCTCGATTCGTCGGTTCGAGACTCGCCACGGTCTGAGGTTAGAGAGGGCTTTCACTCAGTTTAGCAGTTGAACTTGCCAACACCAGTCCTTCAAAAGAAGGCAATGCTCTGGCCCTTAGTAGAAAGGGAGTCCGTGTCGTAAAACTGGATCATTATTTTTATAATTGTTATTATTATTATGAGGGTATGTTGAAGCCCAGTTACCTCTATTTTTTTGAAATAATCATGGAAATTGTTTTGTAGCTTCTACTGAATATGGCATCTCTTTATGAAAACAGGATTATTATCTGTTCACTTCCATAATTTTTATTATTATTTTATTGTTGATAAAGTTTCTTTATAGCATTTACATTATTACTCCCAGACTTTCACATCTACATTTATTATCACCATTTTATTACCTTTCAGAAACAAGAAAGATTAAGACACGAAGACGACTACTGCCGAGCCTCCGTTCTGGAGTTAACGGAAGACAAATCAAGCGAAAGATTAAAAGTCAAAATATACAATATATCTGACAAACTTCCACTGCTAAGAAAGTCTACAACACCTCACAGTTTTTCTACTAAATCCAGGGCTTCCTGTACCCAGAAGGCAGATGAACCGTACGATATATCACCCGACTTAGCAGAGAGATACGGCGGTCATGTGAGCAGAATACTGAGGTTACTCAATTCACAAGACAAGCAAGCTGCCCTGATCTTGAAAATGAACAAAACCCTTCATAATTTCATCATTAGACAACGTTAGAGGTATTTTGATTTTATCATTGGACAATGTTAGACTCTCTAATTTTATTTTTAGACAATATTAGACATTCCGATTTTATCATTAGAAATTCTAGATATATGTCCTTGACACGTTAAGAAATATTCTAGGATACTATGTGATAACTTTCTAGTAAAAGTTATTAATGCAATCATGGATATGTTGCTGGCATTTACCATATTATGCGTCGTTACCAATCCCTCTTTTAATGGGGACGGTCACAGACAGGTTGGAGCTGGGGAATTGAGGCTAGATGCCTTTCCTGATGCCATGCAGTGGGCTCGATTGCTAGTCTGCCAATTCTGAGTTGAGTCCTCTAACCACTGTGCTACTGCGGTTCCTATGAAATCATGCATGTGTGAAGTAAGAAAATAAGCAGAATTTCTCGTTGCAACTTTTGCAGCTTTTTTTTTGGCAGTGATAGCTAATGTACATAAATTATTATACAGGGTGTCCCAAGAATTGTACTCACTCTTTAGGAAAAATATACTCCCTCTTTCAATGACAATAAATGCAATGTTTATTTTATGGGCAGCCAGAAGAATGCGAGTACATTTTTTGGAACACCTTGTATACTGAGGTTGACAAGTGAGTGAATTCGGCATCAAAAGCCAAAAAGTGAGCAGAGTAATGACTGCTCGACAGCCTCAGCCGGGTCTAGCAGAGAATTCTTGGGAAGTATCCTTTGACTGTTCTTTAACCGTCATATTAAGATTGCCAATCATTCATCAAAATAGTTACTTGACAGTTCTTATTATATATCCCTGTCATTCATTAATTAAATATATTATTTTTATCATAAACCAAGAAACAACCTCAGCTAGATATAGTCAAAGACTGTAAACTGGATTGGATCTAGCAGGAAAATTAGCTTATCGAGAAAAAGAAATAAAATATTGCAAAAAATATTCATTATATACAATGCTAAAAACAGCATTGCAATAGGATTCCTCATATGCTATTGAAGTTATTTGAAAATGAAACGGAATTATCATCAGGGTTTTTTATTTTTCCTTCCTTTTTCATCACTGGGTGATTTAATATGACCACACTGATCCAAGATTTGTCTGGCTGCATTGTTGATATGTTTGAACCTGTCTGGACCCAGATGTATTCCACCGTACCATCTGGTAACAATGACGATAACGTTCTGGGCGTCTAGAATCTGCAAAATGCAAACAAAAATAATTTTACACTTGCCTTGTATCCCTCTTATAAGTATAAAGTACTGTGTATGTCCGTTTATTTTATGGCAGTGTCTTTAACAAATGCAATTTGTCAGATTTAAATAAGTTTTGTTGCCTGCTACGATATGCAGGGAATACAAAGGCTGATTTGTTTTTATTCACCACAGAGGATACCCATAAACTACAGCAGTTCAATAATACCTCATCTGTATTCCCCTGCTGGTCGTAAAAGTAGACTAATTGAGGCAGAGCAACGGGACTGGGAATACCCTTCTACCCGCAGTAGTTCAAGAATACCTCCTTCGTGTTCCCCTACTAGTCGTAAAAGTCGACTAAATAGGACAGAGCAAGGGGACTGGGAATCCCCTTCTATGTATATTCCTCCCAAAGAGAGTCAAGATTTTGCTTTGACTCTACCAACATCCTTATAAGAGGGATTATAACTTTTGTATATAGTTAGATAGATCAATACCATTATATCTACACTTTAAGCATATGTAGCACTACAGCAAGACTATGTAATGGAAAATGGCCTTGATAATTCAGCATTAATAATGCCAAACCACTAACGAACGAACCTGAAGTAGATGCAGCAATCTGCCTCCAGCATGAATCTCTCCATCGTCCTCACAGTCCTGTGATACGCAAGACGATCCAAAAGGCAGAAATCGGTAGGCAAAAATGTTATGTGTTGCATTGGCGATTTTCTTGTTTTCCTTTAGTTTTCTTAACACTTGCCTGATAAAAGAAAGATATGCAAGAGTGTTAATACTTTTCCCTTGACCTATCAAGATAATTAATTACACCTTAGTGTGAGAGCAATCTCTGTTCCTCAGTGCAACAATCTTGTACTGCCCCCCCTTGATATAAAAGCCACTGCCTCCTTCAATTGTTAAAGACATCGGTTCATATATGGTAAAGCTACAACAGATGCCAGATATCGATTTCCACTTCATTAGCACTTGAGAAAATCGAGCGCTAATTTAAAACTATCCGTTCTTGCATGTGGAACACTCGTAGTCTACCTCAAGAAAGAGTATGTTCCATGTTTGGAAAACTAACAGGTAAAGGGGTAACTAGACCTTTCCCTGCAAGTTGTCCACATATGGAACATATTCTTTTGTGAGGCAGACAATGAGTATTCCATATATAAGCATGGATAATTTCAAATTAGCACACCATTCTCTCTGGTGTAGTAAAGTGAAATCAATATCTGGCATCTGTTGTAGTGTTACTATTCTTGAGTCAATGTGTTTTCCAATTGAGGCAGTCAGTAACTGTTACAGTACAAGGCAGAATGCTCATGCAATGAGGTGTAATTAAATTTTTTAATGTCGCAGGGAAAGGGCTAACCAGAGACTTTAAAAGCAATTCAGGGAACAAATTAAAGGAGACTGCACCACATACATCACTAACAAAACATACAATCCCTGATAGCTCTTGGGGTAAGCCTAGGATTGGCACTGGTCTTTCTTAGAGACTTAGGGAACAACAACAACCCTGCTATCTCAAATTTTGTCTTAAAGGCGTCGACACTTCTTGTTATGGCAAGATCTATTATTACTGTGTATCTATCTATCTAATGTATATACAAGAGCCATAATGCCCTTTATAAGGGTGATGGATGAGTCAAGCAAAAACCTTGACTCTTTATGGGAGAAAAATACAAAGGAGGGGATGCCCAGTCCCCTCGCTCCATTCATTTAGGTGATTTTTACAACATGCAGGGGAACATGGAGGAAATATTCTTGCTTCCTCTCCTGTATTTGAAAAAAAAAAAAAAATAAAAATCTCACCTTACATCAGACTGGGATTGAACATTAGCCAAATGAGGTTGAAAAACACTTTTTCTGTCAGTGATGATTTCCCCTGAAAATATATCGGGGCAGGGCGTCTCATCCTCAGTCTTGTCTTCTAATATTGTCTCTCTCAACCCGTTGCTAATCTAAACAGTAAAGAAATTTACACTTTGAGTGCTATTACTTAGAAGAACAAATCAGGAATCATGTGAGGAGTAACCCCAAGGTACTTTAAGGTTAGTCATACATACAAGGCAAGTCACTTAAGGTAATCTAACTTAACCTGACCTAAACCTAACGTAGCCTAACAATTTATGGGGTTATTTAACTTTTACATGAGTGCCAAAGCGGGAAAAAAAAATACTGTATATATATATATATATATATATATATATATATATATATATATTATATATATATATATATATATATATATACATATATATATACATATATATATATATATATATATATATATATATATATATATTATATGAATAGCTTTGGAAATTTTTCATACATGCAACATGATGAACATAATAATATAATAATCTAGTTAGCAAAAATAAAAAAAAAACATTCCTGATCTCAGATGAGATGCCTTGTACTACATTGGGCTATGTGACAAAACTACAAAATGCCAGAAAACGAATTTAAAGTTTCACAACTTTATAACTTTGATATCTTAGTCAGTAGCCGCAATTGTTATTTTACCTTTTTTTTTTTTTTTTTTTGTAACTGTAACATCAAAATAGCATGACCGGCATGTTGTAGTTTTGGTACTTAGCCTAGTACAGTACTAGGTGCCTTGTATGAAGCCATTATTTTTATTTATTTTAAGTCTTGTGTGACATGTACTAATCACACTCTATACTAGGATATGTACGACTAGGAAATGGGGAAACATGAGTAATGATTCCCCTCTTGCTAAAACATTTAAGTATAACAAACATGAAAACTGCAATATTTTAAAAGTCTATTTTTGAGAATAAGCAAAGGCAATTTACTAATTATCAAAACTTTACACTTAGGGAGAGAATTCCTTCAAATAAGTCCACACAGTTCAAGATTAAAGATATCTTATGAAAGGCAGGCAAGTGATAACGATAGCACTAGAGCCCAACCGTCTATCTACCTTATAGCCAAGGCCCAAACCCCCTTTCCAATCACGTTGACCCAGTGATCTCCAGGCAGAGACTGAGTAATCAGGTATACCTATAGGAAATCACCACTCCCCCAATCAATTGCAGAGATTAATTAGTAATGACATGAGATGGTGAGAGTTAATCCAGCTTTGGACTAGGATAGAACCTGTGTGAAAGAGGATACAAACCTCAACTTCTTTTGTGTCCTGCCTTGCCGATTCGCCTTCTTCGGTCATGAATTGCCGTATTCTTTCAACCCATTCGTACACAATGCTCTCCCCAGCATTTTCCCTATGAATATAAAATGAGAAAATATATTTTTACCTTCAAAGGAAACAACGTACCGTATTACATTTTGCCAGGAGAATGACAACTATTTTAGCAAAAGAATTTAGTTGACTCTGCATGCACATAACATTCTTAAATCATAAACAAATGATCATTATGATTTTGTTTTCTTTGTTTTATGTGTCATGATATGTCCCTATTTGGGAATGGATACAGATGGATTGAAGCTGCCCTCCCTATCGCCCCACTGTTGGCTCAAACTCGAACGCAGGCCCATCACCTCCCGTGTTGAGCATTCTACCAGCATGCTATGGCCGTCCCTCATTATTTTATTTTTTAGTAATCAATGATCAGAACAGTAAGAAAATAACAGATAGCATGTCAAAATATACACAAATTATATTAATTTTGTATAGCAATAACAGATATTACACATTATCTTTCAATTAAAGCACAGTTTCAGAATACTGTACTGGGGCATCCTTACAAATATATATCTTCCAGATATCCACACAGCTCTTGCCTTTTCAGCCCTTTCAACCATGGGGCACTAAGCATGTAGAAAGGTGGAGATTCACTTGGGTAGTCTGGCGGCATCGTTACCTGTATATTAAGTGATATTCACATAGGTAATCTTTTACTACAACACACACACACACACATATATATATATATATATATATATATATATATATATATATATATATATATATATATATATATATATATATATATATATATATATTCTGGTCACCCTATTATAGAATGGAAATTGAATCCTTGGAGAAAGTGCAGCGAAGAATGACCAAGATGATACACAATATCAGAAATCTACCATATGAGGACAGATTAAAAAAACTTAATCTACATTCTCTAGAGAGGCGAAGAGTTAGGGGGGATATGACTGAAGTGTATAAATGGTTTAAAGGGATTAACAAGGGAGATATTAATAAAGTTTTAAAAATTCATGATCAAACCAGAACTCGTAATAATGGATTTAAGCTTGATAAATTTAGGTTCAGAAGGGAAATTGGTAAAAATTGGTTTGGTAATAGAGTAGCTGATGCATGGAACAAGCTTCCTAGTAGGATAGTAAATGCCAATACCTTAGACACCTTCAAATGTAGATTAGATAGACATATGACAGAGGTAGGGTGGGTATGAATAGGTTAGTTCTTATTAGAAAAATCATAAACAGAAAAATAGAATAAATAAGTAGAGTAGAATAGAATAGGTTAGACATGCTGAAAATACAATTCAAAAATGGAGCTGCCTCGTGTGTGCCAGTAGGCATGTTGCAGTGTCCTCTATTCTTATGTTCTTATATATATATATATATATATATATATATATATATATTATATATATATATATATATATATATATATATATATATATATATATATAATCTTATGTCAGACTGATACCAGATCCCACAAAGTCTAAAAGGGTGGTCACAACTGTAATAAGAGGGCAAAGTGGCAACATATCTTACCCATCATTCCCTCTATCAGTTATCTGGTTAAAAAAAAATTAAATGGAAGGAAGGAAATTATAGCCTCCAACTTCCCTATTCCTTTTAGTCATTTAAGCCAAAACACAGGAAATATTAGTACACATAATCTAACCTAGCTCATGCATTCAATTACCCTAAGAATATGCAGTAATGATCAAATTACCTTCCAGAAAGTAAAAGTAAACTATAATACTGTCATTATTAAAGAGGTTTAGATTTTAACAGCTCACCA
This sequence comes from Halocaridina rubra, assembly GCA_037179515.1. NCBI lineage: Eukaryota > Metazoa > Arthropoda > Malacostraca > Decapoda > Atyidae > Halocaridina > Halocaridina rubra. Next base: position 31,627 of record JAXCGZ010023136.1, read on the forward strand.
ATAAATTCTAAAAAAATTTATAAAATTCACTTTAATTAAAACAATAATTTGCATAGACTTTTTTTTTAAATGGTTTGAATTGTGCTTCACTTTCCCAGCTGTTCTTTAAACTTATAATTTTAGTACTTTTATAACTCAAAGTTTAATAATGTACAATAATATTTTTACATAAAATCATCAGTATAAAAGACATTACCTCCAACGAGGACGTTAAATAGTTCTCCGTTATCTCAATGCTGTACGTTCTGCGTTCCTTGCTTTCCGTGTGAAAATCTGTTCCATATATTGATGACAGGGCTTCGATCTCATCTGCCTGAAATTGCAACATTTACAAGATTTAATCTGTATCCCTTTTTACACTTATGTTCCACATTTGCATTAAGAAAATCTGCATTCTGTAAACTTTAGCAACCCCTCAACCCTATGTAGAGTTAAATAACCCCGTAAAGTGTTAGTTTAAATAAGCATTAAGTTAGGTTAGGTGAGTTGCCTTGTAAATATGGATAACCATAAAGCACCCTAGGTTTACTCTTCTTAACCAGAACTGAAATTCTGTAAACCTATACCAATAAAAATGAAAAAATGAAGGAAGGTAAAAATCCCCCCTTCAGCCCCTAGGTATAATAAAAAAATTAAAACAACTAATACAACTGGGTGAGAGAGAGAGAGACTGTATATTGAATGAGTAAACTAACCTAACCTAACTAAGTTAGTCTAACCTAACCCATCTCAAATTTGAAGCCTTACATACCATAATAGGGTGAATTTGGGTATTTATACATTACAAGGTATACAATACTTCTCTTGACTAGTTCTACTTGCTCAATAAATGTTATTTTTCAGCTGAGGAGGAGATGGTCAAGTGACTTTCTACCTTTCATTTGCTTAATTAACCTGTTGCATCACCTTTGTCTTCATGATATCAAGACTTAAACTCAAAATTAATATATTGACTACATATTTAATGGCATTAGTCTAGAGAATATAGAATTTTATATTCATGAAATTCAAAGACTATTAGATGGTCTCAAGGAAAATTCTGCAGCAGGACCATGTGGTATTGCATCCAAAGGTCTTAAGAAATGCTCAAATTCACTTGCCAGACCATATATATAATTTTAAGAAAATCAATCAATTCCTCTATGCGCCCAACAAACTGGAAACGTGCCAATATAATTTCAGTCTAAGAAAGGGGAAAAAGATCTTCCACTGAACTACCGGCCTATAGGCCTGACATCTGTTTTATGCAAACTTTTAGAGAAAATAATTAGGAAGAGGATGGTTGAACACTTAGAAAGGAATAATATTTTCACAATACATCAGCATGGCTTTCGTGCCAAGAGATCCTGTCTCACAGCCCTGTTGGAATACTCTGAAGCATTTTCAAGACTTTTAGATGAAGGGAACCCAATCGACGCTGTCTACCTGAAATGTCAAAAGGCTTTCGATTCTGTCCCGATTCAACGACTCCTTACAAATATAGAGGCAGTTGGCATTCGGGGGCAGGTTTTAGCTTGGATCAAAGAATTTCTCGCAGGACGTGAACAGCGAATTGTGTTGAGAGGTCCACCTCCGACTAGGCAGACGTTCTAAGTGGGGTCCCACAGGGTAGTGTACGTGGCCCGGGATTTTTCCTTACCTACATAAACGACATTGTTCTTCTTAACACTGACTCTTCCATTAAACTTTTTGCTGACAATGCCAAACTCTTTCGGGCCATACGAAGCCCGACCGATGCAATAGCTCTACAAGATGATTTGAACAAGTAAGAAGACTGGAGCAAGAAATGGCTCTTGAAATTTAATGAAACTAAATGCAGTACTATACATTTTGGGCACACAAATCCCTTGAACGTGTATACCTTAAATGACAGAAATACAAATGCTTCAAATGAAGAGAGAGATCTTGGTGTATATGTATCTGACACCTATCTCAAAGATTGCAGCTAAAGCTAAACTCCCTTGTGGGGCATATAAGGTGCTCATTTATATATATGGACAAAGACATGCTTAGGTGCATTAATAATTCCTTAATTTGTCCCCACTTGGAATACGCTGTTCAGAGTTGGTCCCCTTACTTAAAAAAAAGACATTAACATCCTTCAACAAGTTCAAAGAAGAGCTACTGCTATAGTGCCAGAACTAAAAGAGCTACCTTAAGAAGGAAGACTCAAGACCCTGGGTCTCACAACACTTGAGGATCGGAGAATTAGAGGTGACCTAACTGAAGTATTCATGATGATTTTCTGGACATACTGACATTGACTCTTCTCAGTTCTTCTCGATCATCCAGGAAAGCCCAGGTATTACTAAAGGAGGACACCAATTCAAATTGGCTGTTCCACATGTCCGGACAAACAAGAGGAAAAACTTCTTCAGTGTTCGTATCATCAAACATTGGAAAAATTTACCAGCAGATGTTGTAAATAGTAAGAGTGTAAATGCCTTTATATCAAACTACGACTAGCTTATCACACAAAAGTTGAGCCGGACTGCACATGAGTTTTAACTCCCTAGTTCCGTGTATCTCTATTTGGTAAGATCTCCCATCGTGTGATGTGATCGATTTTATGTCACAGACTCCCTTTTGGTAATTTAACAGTTTAATATCACACACTATTCCTAGCCAACATAGATGGTTAGGTTAGGTTAAGAATGGTTAGGTTAGGTTATGAATGGAATACTAACGTGACAATTTTTAACCTAACCATTCATAACCTAACCTTACCTAACCATCTATATCGGCTAGGAATAGTGTGCGATATTAAAGTGTTAATTACCCCCCTTTTCTACTAAGGGCTAGGACGGTGCCATCTTGCCAAGGATATTACTTTTGGCAAGTGAGACCGTTGCTCTGAGTGAATGCCCTTTCTAACCTTAGGTCGTGGCATGCCGTGAATCCACGACCTGACAAATCAAACTCGCGAGCTTTACCACAAGGCCATAGTGACCACCTTTATCAGACGAAGTAATAAATATAATTAATATACGAACTTGTCTACTTAGATTATCTTCCGCCATTATGTCTTTCCCTCACATTCACAGGAGTTGAAATGACAGATATTGACACCAGAGTAGAGTTGATGACAAATAACAGGAAATGACAGATGAACACAATGTAAACAGAATGAGAAATAAAATAGGAAAAGATAAATGGAAAGTTGCCACGAGTGTTTATTATTTACAAAGAAATCATCGTACAAAAAGTAAGGAAGTTACTGTACTTTGATTTGTTATGGGTTTTAATCGTAATTTTTAACTTTGATTTCCTGATTTTATATATTCTAATGTTAGTAAGAAATAATTGTGGAAATGGAAATGGTTGATTGTATTTGAAACTATAATAAAAATTAGGCATCGTTTTGAAAATTAATCTGTACAATTTTTATGGTGATCATCGTACACTTTGCATATGTCTTTATTTACTCTATCAGCTGATATGACATTTCTTCATAAGTTTATTGTTCTTAAAATAAGATTCATAAATTTGACTCATTAATTCAGCAAATTAAATCTACGAAAAATTTATGAAAAGTAATTTAGAAAATATCAACAATAGAAGGCTAGATATGAGTCACGGTCTGAGGTTAGCAAGGGCATGCACTCAGGGTAACGATTACATCTGCCAAAACAAGTCCTTCGCAAGAAGGCAACCGTCCTAGCCCTTGGTAGAAAAGGGATTCCTTGACGTAAAACCGGAACCAAAAAAAACAAGAAGGCTAGATATTAGTCCATTATGGCATATTGATGATAATATATATCATTTTTTTTTCTTCTTACGAATTGTAATACAGTATCTCTCTAGCTCTTCATAATAAATTGTTTATTTTTATTTTACTTAATTTCTATTCATTTAATTATATTTAAATTTGCTATAATATAATATATTTCACTTAACATGGAAATATTCTTTATCAAATAAGTTTTTTTTTTTTTTTTTTTTACCTCTTAATATAATGTTGGTCTTCACATTGTGTTTTGTCTATTTTTTATATATATATATATATATATATATATATATATATATATATATATATATATATATATCTTTTTCCAATAAATATATGTGCTACTTCCCTACTAAAACTAATGACTAAGTATTTAAAATTATACTTTATTTCATGTAATTTACCTGTTACATAATTGGGAAACATCATTTATTTATTTATTTCATCAATTATTAATGCATTAATTAGTTAATTAATTTATTTATTTCTGTACACAACGTGCTGAAGATTTTATCCAAACAAGCCATTTTTAAATTTACATTGAAATTAAGGGAGCTTCTTGCTCATTTTTTCTCTGCTAAACATCATACATATATTCTTACATGAATTACATATTCGTATAAATATTCATTAATATGTATTTAAAGCAAATAAATTCAATTAATTTGTCTTTCATTAAAGCAAATGTGAATCAAATACAAAAATAACGAGACAAAACAAATGAACACAAAGCTCCCCTGTGTCTCCACCATGCGGCTATTTCTGCAGACGGCTTTAAGAGAAATATAACAATTAACAAATATGGTAATTGTCTTTGAATCACCGTTTAAGTGCTGTTAATATTAACAAAATGAATGTTAACATATTTTTTTGAGTTCATTTATGCTCTGTTGCACAAAATGTGGTATTTTTGCTTAGGTTAAATAGTTATACATGCCGGTAGTTTGAGTAAATTAATTATAACTAATAATTAACCATGTTAATTATTATTATTAATTATATCTTAAACATATGACTACTCTCTCGTTTTAAGAGAAGCTCAAACTTTGGGGCAAAGTATTAAGAGCGGAACTCCAGTTGTAAGTACAGGTTAGGTTAAGCTGATTTTGGTTAAGTTTGCACTAATAATCCCAGCGTGTGAAAGAAATATATGAAGCTTTGAAGATATATATAAAAACACTATAAATAGTAGTTTCAGTTATCATTTGTCATTTTCTTGAGATTATTTTCCTATAGGGGGTGTGAAACTAAACATTTATTGTATTCTGTGTTTGCCATTTTGTGTCGCTCTTACTCCCTATTATGGGGGTAGACACAGACAGGTTGAAGCTGGGGAATGATGGGTGGATGCCCATCCTAATCCTCATACTGGAAAGTTTCCTACTATCTGATTATTATCTATTTAAGACGAATATCACTTTTTGCTGACACATACTAACCATTTTCTTACCACTCTGAATTGTCACTATTAATCCCTGTTCATTTGAGGGTGGACGCAGACTAGTTGGAACTCAAGAATTAAAGCCAGATGCTATTCCTAACGCATATCGTGGGCCCGAACGTAGGTTCGTCACTTTCCGAGTCACACTCCATGTATGCTGAGCTACCGCAGACCCTTCTCGCTCTGTAAAATTAATACCATTTTGCTGAGCGGATGTTGAAAATTATAAGGTAATAATATTGCGTTATAATTCACAGGCTGTGTTCGGAGTTCAGTTGGTTGTGACGATGGTTATGGCCAGTGTCCTGTCAAAAATAACGCCTCATTATTCACTGGCCCGATGGCTATTATGCAGTACTGGGTAAGTTAATACTTAAGTTTATCAGAGATATACTATTATGAAAATTTAAATATATTATTAGCTATTACTGCATTTTTTCTTTTTCTTTTTTTACTATTAATCCCCATTCAAATAGGGGCTGACACAGACAAGTGAGGGCTAAGGAATTATGAATGGTAGCAATTCGTTGCACCCTGCGATGGGCTTGAATACAGGTTTGTCAATTCGTGATCCAAGTGCTCTAACCACAGTGTTATCATGGTCCCAAGCTGTCATCTTCTCATTGTATATATATTTCATGCCATCATGAAAATGGCCATAAATACTTACACTGTTATAGCATGAAGTAGTAAGCTTATTTCCCTGTCTGTCATACTATTAAATGGTTGAAGAGATATTGATGTTGTTCCAGTTTTACGTCACGAACTCCCTTTTTAACCAAGGGCTAGGACGGTTGCCTTCTTGTGAAGGACTTGTTTTGGCAGATGTAATCGTTACCCTGAGTGCATGCCCTTGCTAACCTCAGACCATGACGGGACGCGAGATATTGATATAATGTATATGTTTGGTTGTCTTTATTTTATCATTAAACAGTACTTTATTTATATGTATTGGTTTTGATATTGATGTCAGTTTTAATTATGGTTACTAAGCTTAGTGCAAGTAGATACTTCCTTTTTCCCTTAAGTATTGAAAGTTTTTGTTTGCTGATTTTATATGTCACTGTTAAATCCCATTCAAACTGAAGTGGATGCAGACAGATCAGAACTGGGGACTTACAGCTGAATACCCTTCAAAGTGTCTTCCTGTGAGATCGAAAATGGGTTTGTCACTTTTGGAGTTGAGCTCTTTGACCACTGTGTTTCTTGTTATCATACATAGGAAACTGTAAATATGCTCTCCCTTTTTACAGATTAATGTACTACCTCCATCCAACTGACGAAGAACTTCGTAACTTGGCCGGCGTGCCAAAAGACAAGGGAAAGAAAGGGAAAGGAGGGAAAAACAGTAGCAAAGAGAGACAGGCCAAAGATGACGGAACGTTCACTGTTCCTCGCAGTCTAGATCTCCCCATGGAGATGTCTCGTCTGGTTCCTGGTGAGGTCATGCAACTCAAGTTCTACACTGACTATCAGTGGTTGTTGGATTTCTCCGTTTGTGCTGCAGTTGTGTACGCCATTACGGAGGTGAGTTTATTGTTTCACTAATTAGAACTTTTTTTGCATATTCACTGAGAAATGTTCAGAGATGTTTTTGATAATGAAGTTTAATATATTACTGCAACATTTTGAAATATGTTAATTTTAGCATTATGAAGGACATTTCATCGAACTAAAAATGAGGCTATCATTATCAGAAAGCAGTTTTTTAAGTTTACAAGAATATTTACTGTATCAAGAAACAGATATATTTCAGGATGATAATTTACAATGAAAATATTTTACAAAAACTATTACGAAGTATATTCATAATAGTATTATAAAAAAAAAACATTTTATGAAAACAAGAATGAGGCGATCATAATTAAGATGCAATTAATAATTTTTTTAGAATATATATACTGCATCTTGTGAAGAAGAGTAACATCAGGGTGCCCTAGGCTAGTTCTTTATAGGTTAAGTTAAATTTGGTAGTTTATGGGGTTATGTAATTTAACATCGGGTCCTGGGGACTACTCATTTTTATAAGATCCCATTTTCTGTATTAGGAAAGAGATACCTAACCTAACTAAAACCCATTTACAGGATCATAATTTCCAGCCATTTTACATTAGGAATGATGAATAATCTCCTTTTCCAGGTGTTTTTAGCCGTTGCACCTCCAAAGGGTGAGGTGAACTTGAGCATGTTGTGGTGTCTGCTTGCTGTTGGATTCTCTCTGTATCCTTTTAAAAAAAAAATCTGAATCTTAATTATTTTGTTAACGTTTCCTACAGTATGCTTGTTTTTTTTTTATTATTATTATTATTATTAGTCTCTATTATGGACGTGGACATAGCCAGATTGTATTGTGAATTTAAGGCTGGATGCCCTTCCATTGCCCCGTATTGGGTGCCCTGTATTGGGCTCAAACATGGCTCTGTCACTTTTCAAGTCAAGTGCACAACTACTGCACTACCTCTGTCCCCGTTTTCTCACTGTAAATGAAGTAACTGTATTTAATATATGGAGACATTTCGTCATATTTATGGATGAACAACAATGAAGTAAGGTATTTTTCGGTACAAACCTCTATAGAGACTGCTTACAGGTAATAAAACAACTAAATAAGCCCTTGAATTTAGATGATAATAATAATAATAATTTCAACAATAATATTATAATGAATACTATTCCTTTTCTCCACATAGTTTACAGTGGTTATTTTAAAATAAATACGACAAAAAACCATTATATATGATTTTATACAGTATGAGATGAGATAAGTAAATGAGCCATTGAACTAGAATTTGTCAGAAGTCTTGAGCCATTGAACAAGAGCATGGCTTGAATCTAAAGATACACTAATTTCTTCTTCTTGCACAAATTTATTCAGTGATGATATCCCAATAATTATTGTGGGTGAGAGCGGTAAATGCTTCTGGTTACTGTTTTACCTCTATTAGAAAGGGCATCCAGCCAAAATTCCCTAGCTCCAGCAATATTACTTCATAAATAATGAAGACCTGGTAGCGCAGTAGTTAGAGCACACGAGTCTGGAAGTGACAGACCCGTGGTTGAGCCCAACGCAAGGCTTTAGTAAGGGCATCTGGCTTTCAGTCCTTGGCTCCAACCAGTTTTATGTCCACCCTTATAATTGGCATTAATAATGACTCATAAAGCATCAAACAAACAAAGCATAAAGTTTTATCATGACCTTAACTTTACTTTAGTAAGATCATGTTTTCGCTGTCGATGCTATACTTCCGGGGTGACGACTCTGGTGGGGAGAAGGCAATGGTGGTTTTGTCCTTCTTCACGTATCTCTTGATTGCCCTGGGTATGTTGATAGTGGATGAAAGCAAGCTGGAAATGGGCTTGGATCTAGCATACCAGTCTTTCAACACGAGTGCTGCAGCATTTTTAAAAGCTCAGGGGCTTGATTCTGAGTAAGTGGATTGGCACTTTGTGTCTTGTAAAGGGTGGGCCAGAAATACAGTTTATATTCTATCAGAGTTATCCTTCTGGGTGGGGGAATAGCTCTCTGAGGCTCTTCATGCTGGTCACTACTCTTTAATGCCAGTGCGACTTCGGGACCTGTATGCTTACAAGATAATTCTTCACCCAGTAGGATGGAAAGAAAATTCTGACATATGGCCCACCCTGTGTATACTGTATCTTGTTTTAGGGGAATTCCTTCCGGTAGAATGATAGATATTTTATATACAGTTGTATGCTGGGGGACCGCAGTTGTGCAGTGGCTAGAACACTTAACATGGGACGTGGTAAACCCAAAGTTAGTGCCACTGTAGGGCATCCAGACTTCATTCCCCAGCTCCAACCTGTATGTGTTCACCTCCATTCGAATGGGGACTAGTAGTGACATATAAAACAGCTAACAACAATATAAAGTTGTACGTTGAACTTCTCATTGGTGGTGAAGGAAAAAAAATTCCACCTTTGTATTCCAACTGCGATGTGAGAGGATACTACAAGGGATATCCCTTGTGTAGTAGAAAGAATTTCACATTTGTCTTCCCTTTGTATCACAAAAACCATCTAAAAGGGAATAGGGAACGGGGTCTAGCGAGCCCACCTTCCCTGAAATTATTTTTGCCAAAAAGCAGGTGGTAGAGGAGGCAGAGATGATCTAGATCTGCTAAAATCCTACTTATTACATTTTTTACTTCAGTTTGTGGCAACCCCTCTTGTTCAAAGTGATGCATTGCCTCATTTGAAAAAAAAAAGATTTTAAATCCTGTTATTTTTAGTCATTTTAGATTAATTAATGAAAGATTATAATATTTTAGCGGTTGGGGGCTACGGTAGCACAATGGTGAGAGTTCTCAACTTGGAAAGAGACAAACCTTTATTAAAGCCCTCCGTGGCACGTTAGGATGGCATCTTGCCGTAATTTTCTAGCTCCAACTGGTCTGTGTCCATTCCCGTGAATGGAAATTAATAGTGACACAAAATGATTAAAGAAATAGTGTAGCAGGTACATTACACAATGTTTTTTTCTTAGTCCTAATTACTTTTAGTTTTTTGCCATGACTTATTTCCATATGCAGCTCATATATTCATGGGGTTATGAATTAAAATGTATGTAACAATAATTGCTTTTCTAAATCATTCTTCTTGTCCATGACACGTGTTTATGATTTGAAATTATTTAGAATTTGTTTTCAGGGGCCCCGCATCAAAAGTGACTTTCAAGATAATTTTAGCCATGTTATGTGCTGTGATTGGCGCGTTCTTCACCTTCCCTGGCTTGCGATTGGGAAAAATGCATTGGGATTCATTGAGGTGGGTTTTTATTACACTTCTACACGTCATCCATGAAGCAATCGCTTTTCTAGTTGTTCATCATTCATTCTTTGCATATGCCCAAACCATCTCAGTACTTTCTGATCTGACTTCTCTGACAACATTGATGTAGCCCATAAATTCTCTGTGTGTTATTGGAGAAAACAGTAACCCTTTTTACACCTTCTGTCTCCCTCTCTCTCTTCCTTTACCAGCCTGTCTCAGTCTTCCCTCATAGTGGACGCGCTTGCATTATCTGTTCTGACTATTGTACTTACAAACACATTCACTCAGTCACATTTTTTCATTAGCAAATGTCAAGGTTCTTCTCTTCATTCAGACTTAAACCTTATCCATAATTGATTTGACATATCATCAGTTTCGACTGGCTCAGAACAGTGTCACCTTTCGATGGACCATGGTTTTGGCAATGTGACCATTACCCTGAGTGAATGCCCTTTCTAACCTTAGTCCTTGGAGGGTCTCAAACTGACAACCTGATGAATCAAAGTCATATGCATTACTACCCAGCCATGGCGGCCTCTCTGAATGGTTATTAGTTAATATCCTGAAAAGCTGATATTCTTTAATGCTAAACTTTTCAGCTTGCTATAAAACTTTCACTCATTTTTGCCCTAATATTTTTTAATACAGCAAGCTTTACATAAGTTTGTCATCCATATTCATACATATATTACATTGGAGACTTATAGTACTGGGGACCACTGTAGCCAAGTGGTTAAAATACTCAATATTCTACTTGGGAGTAGACAGACCCATGATCCAGTCCACCGTGGGATGTTAGGAAGGGCATCCAAGCCTTAATTCCCTAGTCGCACTGTGTCCATCCCCATAATGGGTATTAAGAGTCGTCAAACTTAAATACAGTGTATATTTATATTAATACATTCAATGCACTTAGTACTTTATATATAAAATGAATTATTGTAGCTATATACCAAGAAATGTATTTGCAACCTTTGTTTTCCTCCTCAGGTACTGCACCGAGAGTAAGATCTTGAAATTACTATTCCACACAAGCTTTGTGGCTCCTCTGTTCTTAGTGACAATGTGGATCAAACCTCTGACAAGACATTATTTAACTGAGCGCACGTGGCCAGGACGCAGCCACCCAATGTACGTTCCACAGTAAGCTGTATCTCGTAGTTTTGAAACTCATGAGGGAAAATTCATGCTTAACCCTTTACCTGTAAGTTTGACATGCATGGAAGATTTCGCTCGGGCCAAGTGTGATGTCTTTGGTGTCGTTATAATTTCTAAGAGTGCACCATTCCTTCAAGTGGGATATGAAGAGGAAATCTATAGCTGGTGTCATGATGACATACTTACAGTCAATGTTTTAACCAGCTGAGAAGTCGGTAGCCTCTTAGTTGTCAAGAAGGACAGTACAAAATATTTTTGCTGATGCGTGGCAGATATCCCCCCACATTGAGATGTAATTAATTTTATTGACAGCTCGCAGGGAAAGGATTAATTGTTTGCCTTGTTACAGGTCCCCTGCAGCTTATTGTTGGTAAAGGTGGCAAGTATGCCTCCTCTGTGTTGTAAAAAGTGCCTAAATGGGCCTGAGTGTCGGGACAGGCAATCCCCTCTTGTTTTTTCTTCCCACCGAGAGAAAAATATTTGCTTTGAATGCGTCACCCCTCCCCTTCTAAGAGGGATTATGGCTTTTGTATATAGATAGATAGAAATCTACTGCTATCGTCATCCTATTTGCTGCAAAGATCACCAAAATAAAAACAACTCTTGTATAGTAAAAGAAGATATTTCATATTTATGTTGTATGCTCGATAGATAGTCAGAAAGTTATGACTTATGTATTATTATCATTGGGGATGGAAGTAGCGCAGTGGTTGAAGCTCTCGACTCGGAAAATGCAATCAAATCTACCATGGGGTGTTAGGGAGGGTATCTAGCCTTCATCCCGCACCTTCTACCTGTCAGTGTCCACCCCCATGTAAATGGTTATTATTATAATCCTCACCTTATGTGTCGCTATTACTCCCCATTATGGGAGTGGACACAATTGGATTGAAACTGAGGAATTTAGGCTGGATGCCCTCCCTGATGCTGGGCACTAATAAAATATAAAGTAGAGAGACATATGGAGAGTGTTGTGAATTGTAAGATGTGACGACATAAGAAAAGATGTGTAACGAATATGAGAGCATATTCGGTGTAAATGTAGGCATAGAAAAAAATACTGTAACTGAAAGAAGACTTAGTTTTGAACTATCCTGGATGGTAAATGTTTAAGAAAATTTTGATATCAGCTCAGTTATGTATTTAAATGTTTATTCCTATGTAATTTTGTACATCTTGCAGCATGACATCAGATATGTTTGACATAGTTCGTATCGTGCTCATCCTGGCTGTGGGACTCTTGCGAATAGGAATGATGCCTTATTACCTACAGTCTTATCTCAACATCGCCTATGAAAAAATTGAAATACAGAAGAAAGAGTCTGGTCGAATCACAAACAAGGAACTTCAGAAAAAAGTATGTTATATTTCTCTTTCTCGCTAGTTCGCATTATTTAATGAGTAGAAAGACATTGCCCACTTACTCTGTGAGTGACTCAGGCAGGGTGGTGTAGAGAATTGTGGCAGCTCTTTATCTCCATGAATGAAATGTGGCATAATCAATGTATATTTGCTTCTGGTGAATGTGTATGCGGACTCGGCCACTCCTCTTACAAGGGAGATTGTGATCATTGTATTTGTATGAGCATTTAAAGAATAGCCTTATATGACTAACCTTATATATTGCTTATTTAGGATCTAGTATTTTTCACCAATGAAGCTGCTTAGATTTTGATCCAATATAATTTTTTCATTTGATAGTAGTCACCGTGGCTCAAGCGGTAGCGTCCACGACTCTGAGTTGTCAGGTCGAGGGTTCGCGCCCCGTCACGGTCTGAGGTTAGCAAGGGCATGCACTCAGTGTAACGATTACATCTGCCAAAACAAGTCCTTTGCAAGAAGGCAACCGTCCTAGCCCTTGGTAGAAAAGGGAGTCCATGACGATAAACCGGAACAACATTATTTTTCATTTGATGTCACATCTTGTTGAAATTTGCTGGGTAGCCTTAATTGTAACAGATCAGTCAGTTTGATAGTTATTTCATGCTGCATGCTATCAATCCCCATTCAGATGGGTGTGGATACAAACATTTTGGTACTGGAGAATTGAATGCTCTTCCTAGCACCCTGCACTGGGATTGAATGCAGGTTTGTCTCTTCCCGAGTTGAGTGCTCGAAGCACTGTGCTGTTCTGCCCTCCCATGTGAGTCCTAAGTGGTATAATGCAATTTAACAGACGGGGAAACTAGCTATTCTTCTTTTGCTGGTAAACAACTTTAAGAAGTAATGATAATGCACTATTTTTATGTGTCACAGTGAGTCTTCATTTGAATCGGGGTGGAAACAGACAAAACCCATCGTAACTGATTGTATAATGACTTTGCTTGCTAAGTTGGCAGAGGGGACAATATAAATTTTTAGCTTCAATTTCCTCATGCACAATTCTTATTCATTTTTATATGTCACTGTTAATCCCCTTGCAAATGGGGGTTGGAGCTGGGAATTAAAATTGGATGCCCTTCTATTGCCCCACAGCGAGCTCACACATGGCTTTATTGCTTCAAAGTTGAGTGCCATAACCACTGTGCTACCTCAATTCATCCTATGAATAAGAGAGATTTAAGTATGGCGATTAAATCTTAATTTTCTTATGCTATTAGTATTTACATTATTTGATCTCTTTTCAGATTGCAAGAGTGTTTTACTACTTGTGTGTTGTGACTTTACAATACGTGGCACCAGTAATTCTGTGCATATTCTTATCTCTCATGTTTAAAACTTTAGGTAAGAAAATACGTTTATTTGTTCGTAGTTGTGGCACCAGTAATTCTGAGGTATACATTGTGAAAAGTTGTTGTTTGCTGTTTTACCTGTCTCGGTTAATCCCCATTTGAATGGGGGTGAACACCGACAGGAAGGAGCTGGGGAAGTTAAGGCTGGATACCTCTCCTAATGCTCCCTGGAGGGATCAAATGTGGTTTTGCCATTTCCTGAGTTGAGAGCTCTAAGCAATGCAATCTTTTCAGTTTTAATGGTATTTTTGAGAGCCTTAAACATTTATTATTAAAGACAGAACAATGTAACTATTGTTCAGTTGTTTGAGTGTCCCTTAAGAGATTATACATTTCACTTAAACTGTGTCGTATAAAGTAGCTACAGTGAGTAAAGTCATAGAATATCTTCCCATTTTCCATTCCTTCACCGAGTTGTTTCCCCTGCTGGAGCAAAGTGGTCTATAGTTTTTCCCAGCTGGGCTTGTTGCTTGGCTTATGATAATAATAATAATAACAATAGTAATAATTATAATAATTGGTATATACAACAACAGAAATGTGGACTTCAAATGGAGGTTGTCCAATAAAACCCTAAAAAGTATATGTATAAGCTGTAAGTATTTCTGCTCCCTCACCTCACTCTCTTAAACCTCCTTCTGATCCTGAGATGTTTCCTGGAGGAACCAAAGATTCTTTGGGGAGCATAGTTTTCCTAGGACTGACCCTGGTGTATTTTTTAAGGAGATTCTTCAGACTTCTTTCAGATCAGTTGTGCTACCCCAGTTGATGGAGACAGTAGTCTAAGAATGTCTAGGAATTATTTAACTGTACAAAATATACCTACTGTGTACTTATACCTTTTAAGGTTTTATTGGACAACCCTCAGTAATAATAATATTAATAATTATAATTAGAATTACGTCACAAACTCCCTTTTCTATTAAGGGCTAAGGTGTCTTCTTGCAAAGGACTATGGTTTTGGCAAGTTCGACTATTACCCTGAATGCATGCCCTTTCCAACCTCAGACTGTGGTGGGCCTAGAACCAGCGACCTGACTACTCAAAGTTGCAAGCATTACCGCTTACCCACAGCGGCCACAATAATAGTAATATTAATAATTATTTTTCTGTTCCAGGTGGGCTAAGCTGGGGTGCGTTTATTGGGAGAGTGGTAGAGGAAGGAGAGTGTGGTCTTTCACCGGAGGGAGGGGAACCCATGGCAACAATACCAACATTACAAGAGGCAGAGTCTGTACTAGAGGCCACCAAAATTGTTTCCTTAGGAATGGATGAATTAAAGAAGGTATTTTCTTTTTTACGAGTGTGACACCAAGACGGGCAAAGAAATTTGCTCAGGGATGGGGAGTTATGTGACTTGTCAGATGTGAAAGGATAATAAGAGATATTTCCTCACTCTGATAATTAACCCTTTTTGTCTGATTATCCAGTCAAAACTAATATTACTTTGAATGACTTAATATCCATTTATTTTTTTCTATCATGCCTTGAGAGTATATACACTATATTACATAATATTTCATTCACCTTTACTGTAGTTGCTACCATTTAAGAAAATATTCAGTATGTTTCCATTAGTAAAGCTACTTCATTAATTTCCATTCATCTTTATTGCAGTCGCTATGTATAGAAGAAATATATCAACTTTATATTTCATTTATGTATACTGTCACTGCCTTTCTAAAGTTAAAACTTATTTGGTAAATTTTCATGAGCGAATCTGTATGAAGTTTGATATATAGAATTTTTTTTCTTTGGTGTCTCTTATATATATACAAAAGGCATAATCTCCCTTATAAGGGGGATGGCTGAGTCAAAGCACAAAAACTTGACTGTTTTGGGAAGAAAATACAAAGATGGAGATTCTCACTCCACCCCATTTAGTCGACTTTTATAGTACACAGGGAGAGCCTTAAACGCCCTTATAAGAGGAATAGCTGAGTCAGTGCAAGAAATTTGATTTTTTGGGGAGGAATATAAGGAGGAGAGAATTCCTAGTCCCCTCGCTCCATCCCATGTAGTTGACTTTTACAGTTCACAAGAAGAACCTTAAACACCTTTATAAGAGGAATGGCTGAGTCAAAGCAAAACAAAAATGACTTTGTGGAAGGAATATACAGTACAGAGGAGAGGATTTTCTGTCCCTTGCTCCACCCCATTTAGTTGACTCTTACAACTGTTGTATCAGCTGTTTAAAAAGGATCCTAGAAAGTTGGACTTGTATGCCTTTCTTCCCTTTATCCCTGTATGTTATTTTCTTGCCACAGAACAGTTGCTGTAAGGGGTGAGAATGCATCGGGTGTGATGAAACCCTAGTGCATCCTTTTTTCCAGATGATATCCTAATGTCCCTTTTCCAGAAGAAAACCTTGTGTATACCTTTTCCAGATGAAAACCTAGTCTATCCTTTTTCCAAATGAAATCCAGATAAAATCCTAGTCTGTCCTCTTTCCGAATTAAACCCTAGTGTATACCTTTTCTGGATGAAAACCCAGTGTATCCCTTTTCCAGATAAAACCCTAGTGTATCCCTTTTCCAGATGAAACCCTTGTGTATACCATTTCCAGATGAAATTCTAGTGTGCTCCTTTTGCAGATGAAACCCTAGTGCATCCCATATCCAGGTGAAACTAGCGTATTCCATTTCTATATGGAACCCTATTGTATTTTTTTTTTTAATGAAATCCTAGTGTATCTCTTCTCCAGATGAAAACCCAGAGTATCCTTTATCCAAATGAAACCCTAGAATTTTCCTATTCCAGATGAACCCCAGCGTATCACTTTTGCAGATAAAACCCTAGTGTAACCCTATTCCAGATGAAACCCTAGTGTATACCTCTTCCAAATTAAAGCCTATTGTAACCCTTTTTTAGTTGAAACTTTATATGTATCCCATTTCCAGATAAAACCCTAGTGCATTCATTTCCCAGATGAAACCTAGTGTATCCCTTTTCCATATGAAATGAGTGCGTCTCTTTTCTGGATGAAATCCTAGTGTGTCCCTTTCAAATAAAACCCTAGTGTATCCTTTTTTTTTAGATAAAACTTTGTATATATCCCTTTTCTGGATAAGTTACAGTCCCCCCTGCTGGCTTTTTTGTGATATGGCTCTATGTAAAAAAATATATACTGTATATTATAAAAGAAATATAACATATATCTCATAGTGTTATCTTCTTTATGCAGGAATTTCTCACTGTTTTCCCTTTTGTGTTATAAAAGTTGACTAAATGGGGCAGAGCGAATGAATTAGGAATCCCCTCTGTATTTTCCCTTTACGAAGAGTCAAGTTTTGCATTGACTCAGCCTCCTTGAAATGGGGATTACAACTTTTCTGTAAAGATAGACATTCCAGAGCTAAATAACCTGTGTACTTTCAAATATATTTTTTCAGGTCTTTACAACAGAGTTCTATCGAGGTGTGTTCGGCTTCACAACTTGGTGGTGCGTCTTCTCCTGGTTCGTCTCCGGCACTTTTGGCGTCGCCTATCAGTCTTATTTCACTAAAGGATAAACATGTCGCATCACATACTTCAACCCTCGTGTTGCCATCACCGGAAACAGTTTGTCTTTATTGTTTCATCTTTGGTTTTTTATGAGAAAACATGATTTGGTTAGAACAAGCTACAAAGGTATTGATACACTTTCAATATTCGTGTTGTTAATTAACTGTTATTTCTTATTTTAAGGAATATGTTGTTTCCTTCACATTTTAATTTTACTGATCTCAGTTCCTGTTGTTCTAGAGGTTTATTTTGCGCTCTATTTTTATCACTCGTCGTGTTTTTCTGTAATGTTTCATAACTCATAGTCTGTTCTAGTATATTCAACCCAGCATAGGAAGGTTGCTCTTTTAAAGTCATTTTTTATGCCATTTTCCTATTTTGAACTGTTAAAACTTACCATATTTATGTGTGTATATCAGTGTTCAACAGGTAAACCTAATGCCAAGAGCCAACTAACTGTTTTGGACACCTTTTTACATCTGTTTATGTTGTTACAAATTTTTTTTTTCTCCAAGAGTGGCCACAATTGTAACAAGGGCAGTAGCATGGCTTTCCCATGACCTGCCCATCATCTCCACCTTTTATCAGCTGTGCAGTAGCACCGTTTTATGTGTCACAGTTGGTTCCCATGCAATTAGGGGTGGACACAGACAGTTTGGAGCTTCAGCATTAAGGCTGGATGCCCTTCCTAATGCCTCAAGGTGGGCTCGAACATGGATTTGTCATTTCAAGAGTCAAGTCCTCTTACTGCACTGCCACAGTCCCCATTTGCTTCCATAATAATATACTGTATTCAGAAAAGAAGAGAATATATTTTAATTATGGGAACTTTTTAGAATAGAGAATATTCAAATAGATATAAAAATATTTATAAACAATATAATTTAATCTTGCCGATATAGATACTAATGGTTCTAGTGTTAATGGATTTTCACTAATTTTTATTATAAGTTT
Organism: Halocaridina rubra; assembly: GCA_037179515.1. NCBI lineage: Eukaryota > Metazoa > Arthropoda > Malacostraca > Decapoda > Atyidae > Halocaridina > Halocaridina rubra. The sequence continues at coordinate 49,934 of JAXCGZ010023136.1, forward strand.
ATTTTATTAGTTCTCCGTCATGTCACCATCGAATTTTAGTACATTTATAATTGTTTTAATAATTTTTTTAAACATATTAATAGGAACTCGATAAAAATGTAGATATGCAACATTTTTTTTTTTAAATTAGGCAAATTTTATTATATTGTCCTTTCAATTAGTTTCTATAAAGATTTCCTACATATACATACTAATGTACACAATGTCCGTAATCCTCCTTGTAAGGGGGTGTCCAAGTCAAAGCGCACCTATTCGCCAGATGGTAATGTACCCTGATCACTTCTCTTAGCTCCTTGGGGACTACGGAAGCGTATTACTCAGATCACCGGGGTCAAGAAGCAACATACCCATGTTTGAGCCCTCAGCAGGCCATTAGGGATGGGCATGTAGCCTTTTATTTCCCAAGCTCCTACCTTTCTGCATCCACCTCTATAATGAGAATAATAAGTGACACAAAATACAAGGGTCAAGAAGCAACATACCCATGTTTGAGCCCTCAGCAGGCCATTAGGGATGGGCATGTAGCCTTTTAATTCCCAGCTCCTACCTTCTGCATCCACCTCTAATGAGAATAATAAGTGACACAAACAACATACCTATGTTTGAGCCCCGGCAGGCCATTTGGATGGGCATCTAGCCTTTAATTCCAAGCTCCTACCTTTCTGCATCCACCTCTATAATGAGAATAATAAGTGACACAAAATACAAACAACAGCAGAAGGGGTCTCTCTTTATATCTACATACAACGGCCATAGTCCCTCTTGTTAATTTATAGAATTTATTTATATTGTGAGGTTGGGTGGGTTCACTCCAAGTGAAGAATTTAGCACCCTCTGCCTCCCTTACCTCATTTTCTCTTTCATTGCATTTTTTTTTTTTTTTTTTCCGAGGGCTGGGGACAAGAATACCACCTCTTTGTTCCCCACTGTGTATTACGAGTTAGTTAAATGGTGCAGAGGAATTGGACTGGGTATTCCCCCCTTTGTATTGAACTCACGAAGTTAAGGCATTTGAGAGGGTTCTGGTAGAAAAACTACAGCCACAACATGTGTGAGGTTGTGGAATAAGTGATAGCAATAGGGAGGATATTGGTTGTATATGCGTGAAAGGAAAAATTAAGTGATGTCGGGAAGTGCTTTGACTCAGCCATTCATTTACAAGAATAGCAACCCGTGCATATAGACAGATTCTATATGCTGAAGTTCTGCTAGACAACTGATGCAACAGATTTTGGTTTGGACTTTTTACAACCTACAGTTTGGTGTTCAGTTAAATTTCCAATACTTATCTTGATTGATATTCACAACTAATTCTATGTTTTATATATTACTACTCAGAGTAATATATAAGTTTTATATATTATTAACTATATACAAAGCAAGTTTCAATATATAGGCTCATATAATTTAATTACCAGCATTAGTAATTATGAATGGATGTCATAATAATACGAGTTTAATAGTTTTTCAAAAGATTGCACAAATTTAATTTTCTAAAGATAGCGTATTTTTTTTTTAATTCGTATCGTGATTGTAAATAGTGTATAAAGTGTATCAAATGTAACTGGTTCTGTTTTATATTACATGAAAGATGTATATAATGTTTACTTAACCTCACATAACCTCGACGTACTCAACGCATAAGGGCTTGATCTTTATTTATGATTTGCATAAGTACAACTGCAAACAGGATTATATGATCGGTTTTCCATCAAGGACTCCCTTTCTACTAAGGGCAAAGACGGTGACTTCTTGCAAAGATTTTAGTGCTGGCAAGTGCAACCGTTACCCTGAATGAACGCCTTTTCTAACTTCAGTCCGTAGTGGGCCACGAACTCACAATGCACAGTGAGTTTGCCATTTGACTTGGGAAGTGACAAACCCATATTTGAGCCCAGCATGGGATGTTAAGAAGGGCATCAAGCCTTTATAATCCAGCTCCCACTTGTGTATGTACACCCCTATTCGAATAGGGAATAACAGTGACAATAAAACAGCTAACGTTTTAGCTATACAGAGCACAATTATTTTATAAAATATTGCCTAACCAATCTAGTTTTGTATTCTTTTTTATATTTCAAAATCATAAATTCTTTAATACCAAAATCAATAATCATTTCTTATGAAACAGAGACAAAATTCGAATACATGCTCCAAGGCACAAAAAACCGTGTACAATATATATATATATATATATATATATATATATATATATATATATATATATATATATATATATATATATATATATATATATATATATATATATATATATATATATATATATATATATATATATATATATATATATATATATATACACACTCCCCTCACATCTATCCATCACACTTCACTGTGCTAGCGGATGAGAGAAATCCCTTTGTTCTGCGTCACCTATACACAATCTCCACATGTTCATACACAATTACTTTGAAGTATTGCTACTAGTGTTTACTGGGCTTCCAAGTCGCAAGTCTCTGATGCCGTGCGTAGCCGAAGTCGGGTCCATGAACGTGATTTCTTTGGGAAAATGATCCATGATCATGATGCCTTTTGCTCGATGCTCGTCCAGCTCTTCGATGAAACCAAACCAATAGATGACTAAGCCAGGACCAAATCTGCCAGTCAATATGAAAATATGTAATTTTAAATTAAATTAAATTTAAAGGCAAAAAGATTTATTTTATTAGGGAGGTTTTATGTATACATGCAAGAGTCAAGAGATATATGGTACCATTAAGTGAAAACAAAGTCTTTTAGTGAATGGTGTGTCCTCTGATTCGGCCACCCACTTTAGTAGTAGGACTGTGCTCTGTTTATGTAGAACAAAATTTTATGGATATATCTTGGACAGCCAAAATGGGGCCACTGTAGTTCTGCAGTAGCGTAAGCGAGTTGCTGTAATATGAGGTTAAAATTCGCAACACGAGAGGTGACAGACCCTCGTTGGAGCCCACGGCATGCAATAGGAAGGGCATCCAGCCTTATTTCCCCACTTGTAATCTGTGTGCACCCTCATAATGAGATTAATAGCGACACAAAGCGTAAAAAGAAAAAAATCTTTGACAGCCCAAAGCAAAACAGTTACAGGTATTTACTGTATAAGGTTAATGAGTTTAAAAAAAGTGTTTAAACCTATCAGCAATAATGCAGAAGTGAGATGAAAAAATAAAAATCGGCCAGCTTACAAGCTTAACAAACATATACAATATCAATATTCATATTAATATGAGAATAGACATATAAAACCAGTTAAATCGTAAACTCAAAAGTTTGAACCTTACATAATATATATATATTATTTTGCACCATTAAGATAATCATTTTGGGGAGTATTAGTAAGAAAAATATACAAATGGGTGCAATCCCCCTAACAAGGAATGGCCAAGACAAATCACTCACATTTACCTGAAGCTAACTTATCTCAATCACTCCTCCTTGGGGATAATGGGTTCCCATAATCCCCCACCACCACACTGCTCAGGTCACCCAAACGGTAAGAAACATGCATAAAACTGAGTGCAAGATAACTGTTCTATGCTCTAAAACTACTTTGTTTGTAAAGTTGTTACCTATTGAAGGAATTTTCCTTGAAAACGTCTGCTTTCTTAGAATTAAATCCCAGACATTTTTAAAGAAAAATACTTCAGTAGGTAACTTATCTTGCAACCAAAATATTACTAAAGCTTGTTGGCGCGGTAAATAGGGACAGATGGGTGTGGGGGGTGTTGCCATACTATGAAGCAATGGGAGTTAACCAGCAGTGGTTGTTAGGCATCAAAGCAGAAGATCCTTGCCCTGTTACCCTGTGGAAGACCCAAGGAGTTGGTGAGGGGAAACTTGGCTGTCCATTATAACCAGGGAGTTAAGAGAAGTGATATAGTTATATATGCTTCTGGTGAATGTGTGTGCTCTGACTCAGCCACCTCCCCTTACAAGGCAGATTATAGTCGCTGCATATGAATTCAAATTCTCACCTATTCCAATAACTCCACAGTTGATCTTTCAAATATGAACGATGACTCTCCTCATCGCCAAAAGATGCTTTGCTCTCGATCCAATTTACAACATGACCCTCAACAGCTATAAAAAAAAATTCTTTATTATAAACAAGAACAAAGTAAAAAAAGGTACAATAATAATTTTTTCCAAGCATGATATCTTCTACAAAAATTGCCAGGGTTCCCATAACATTACAAAATACTACAAACAGTAGGATACCATGCTATTTCACGCAAACTCACCTCATCTCTATTTTCAATCTATGGCGCCATCTCATGGCACATATTCTTCTACAGGACTTCAACACATCTAGTTTTCCCAGTTTTCATGCTTAATATACACTGCCATACAGTATTACGAAAACCACTAGTATCCCACATTCCTATTGTGGCACACACTGTTATAAACATTTTCAGAACTTACTCAGTGCTACAAGCATTGCCCCTTCACTGTCCGGCAAACACTGCCCCTTCAATCATTGTCCTACAAGCACTGCCCTTTCACCCACTCTCCCATACTCCTAAGCACTACCCCTTTGCCTAGTCTTTGATTTTTCTGGCCTATAATTATTCTCAAGTTACCATTTCCCCTATGATTACTCCCTTATATACACTGGCAATCTAAAGTACTTTTATGACTCCTATCATTTTACATTTTTTTCTTCACTGATTCTTAGCATCATTCTGCCACCTTCCCTCCCAAACAACAAATGCCACCCATGTAGTGCCAACTCACCTATCGGTATGTTAAGTTTTACATCGGGAGTTTTGTCGTAACCTTTCTTCCTGAGATCGTCTTCGGTTTGGAAAGCAATATTTAAGTTCTGAAGCTCACGAATTAACAGAAACTCGTATTCATGACCAACAGAGCTGAAAGGAATGAAGAATATCTTTTTAAACTTTATATATATATATATATATATATATATATATATATATATATATATATATATATATATATATATATATATATATATATATATATATATATATACATACATACATACATACATACATACATACATACATACATACATACATACATACATACATACATACATACATACATACATACATACATACATACATACATACATACATACATACATACATACATACATACATGATGATGCAAAGATTGTGAAGATGATGCAAAGATTGTGAAGAAAGTAAAAAACGAGAACAATGGTAGAGAACTTCAGGAGGATCTAAATAATCTGCATGAGTGGTCAGAAAAGTGGCTAATGAAATTCAATACCTCAAAATGTAAGGTAATGAGAATGGGTACAAGTGCAAGAAGGCCCAAGCTTGACTACTCGGTGGCTGGAGTACAACTTCAAGAGACAGAAAATGAGAGAGATCTAGGAGTAAACATACTGGCAGATTTGTCTCCAGAAATACATATAAATGGCGTAGTAAGGGCAGCATATGCATTCTTATCAAATGTAAGGGTAGCCTTCAGGCACATGGACAAGGAAATGTTCAGAAATATTTATGTAACCTATGTGAGGCCAAAACTCGAATATGCAGCCCCCTTTTGGAATCCGCACTTGAAAAAGCACATAGCTAAGCTTGAAAAAGTTCAAAGACATGCCACGAAACTGGTGCCAGAAATACGCAATCTCGGTTATGATGAGAGGCTGAGGGAATTAGACTTGCCATCACTCGAAGCTAGAAGAGTAAGGGGGGATATGGTGACAGTCTTTAAATTCCTTCATGGTTATGATAGAGTGGATAGGGATTGATATTTCGATATGGCTGGCTCTAGAACTAGAGGTCATAGTTTGAAGCTTCGGAAGAAAACTTGTTTGCAGGATGTAAGGAAATACTTTTTCAGTGTAAGAGTAGTTGATAATTGGAATTCGCTAAGCGAGGAGGTAGTTAATGCTACCTCAATCCATAGTTTTAAGGACAGGTATGATAAGTATCACTAAGTCTAAAAATGGAACCGATCAGGAGACGGGAAGATACGAGCTTTGGGCTCTTTCCCGTAAACACAATTAGGTAATCACATACATACATACATACATACATACATACATACATACATACATACATACATACATACATACATACATACATACATACATACATACATACATACATACATACATACATACATACATACATACATACATACATACATACATACATACATACATACATACATACATACATACATACATACATACATACATACATACATACATACATACATACATACATACATACATACATACATACATACATACATACATACATACATACATACATACATACATACATACATACATACATACATACATACATACATACATACATATATATATATATATATATATATATATATATATACCGTATATTTCGGTGTATAAGTCGGCCTACAGATAAGTCGACCCAAAAATGAGAGTAATTTTTTATGATTTTTGCTAATATCTGAGGTATAGGTCGACCTCTAAAATACAGAACTCGCCTACCATAAATTATCGGCTAGCCTAAGCAGCAGTGTAAAAGTTGAAATACGAAACTCGCCTAAGTTATAGGCTAGCCTAAGCAGCAGTGTAAAAGTTACCATATATAAAACACCGGGCATTAATTAAAGACTACCGGTATGTTATTACAAACGTTGTTCTACTTACAATATGAAATAATATATAAGGTAGTATTAATATAAATCTCTATAAAAATGATGAAATAGCTTCATTTCTCCGCACGATCGTAACGTAAACAAAAGCGTGTTCATATGGGTGAATTATTCGAAACGTTCCAAGCAGCTGACAAGCTCATTATAGCAACTAACAGCCCCCGCCTTCTTCTTCCTCTTCTAAGCACAACTACCGTACTACCTCATCAAACAGCTTCTGTTGGTAGTTTGCAAACTCATATACTTTCACTTTGTTTTCTCTCTAATTCAGTCTGGTCCTAACTCTCCTACTAACCAGAGAAAATTCTTTAAATATTTTTTACACTTAAGCTACCCATGGAGCCGCCAACAAAACGCAGAAAATACTAAAAGTCATCGAAGTTGCTAAGGCATCAAACAACTGTGCTGCAGCGAGAACTTTTGATATGGATGAGAAGTTAGTAAGAGACTGGAGAAAGAATGAAATTTTACAAATGGCTGCATGATGTTTACATTGTTATGGTCTTTTTCCTTTGATTAATAGCATTTTGTGGAATTTTAAGGTAATGGTAGCTCTATTACATTATTAGTGTCGAATCAGAATGTGAATTGATTAAAATACAAGTATTTACATTAGTAGCTACATGTATTTACATCGATAGTTACCGCACCGAGGCTGTCGTCGGTATTAGCCTAAGGTTAGGCCTGATTTCCTGCACCAATATGTCACAAGATTTCAAGGTTTGCTTTTTGTGATTGCTATATAAGTCGACCCTCAATTTTGGGCTGATTTTTGGGGGCTAAAACATCGACTTATACACCGAAATATACATATGAACAAGCAAGTTTTTTTTTTTTTATGAGTGACACCGGGATAGGCAGAAACTGCCCTCATCAATAAAGGCCCGACCACGAGAAAATACCTAGACGAAGGAAAAGAAAAAAGTTAAGGACAAGGCAGAGATGAGGTAATGTCACACAAAGGAAAACGACAGACAGAAAAAACAGTCAAAGTACAGAGGACCCAGAGATATGGAGGACTAGGCCCTGAGATGACGATAGATCTGCTTTTTGAAGGATAAAAGGTCATAAGAATTAGGAAAGACAAGAAGGAGGAAGAGAGTTCCAGAGTCTGGAGGTAGATGGGAAGAAGCAGTCGCTGCACTGACCAATCCGCGAGCTACAAATCTCCACACAGTACCTGTGAAATTAGGCCGCTTGGCGAGTGTTACTCGGCCTTGGCAGTGGGGGAGGGATACAACTCGCCAACTCATCAGAGCAGCGATAGAAAAGAGAAAGGGAAGATACCTTACAGCGAAGAGAGAGAGAATCCAGATTAGAAGTAAGAGAAGGATCATTAATGAGTCTGACTGCCTTAGATTCAACCCTATCAAGGAGATAAGTATAAGAAGAAGCACCCCAGATGAGTGAGCAATATTCTAAGCAGGGATGGATAAGGCCTTCATAAACTTTAAGTAACTGTAAAGAGTTGAGAGTAGAAGAAAAAGTTATACGAGACTGAGGAAAACTGAAGGGTAAAATCATCAGGAAAGGTAAGAAGAAGAGAGGAAGATGGGGATTGAAAAATCATTGATGAAGAGAAGGAACAGAATAGGTGAAAAAACAGAGCCCTGTGTAACACCACTGGTAACAGAGAAAGGGCTAGATGTCGTGCCATCAACAACTACAGATATAAAACAGTCAGTAAGAAAACTGGAAATCAGAGAACAGAAAGAAGGGGTAAAGCCATAGGCAGGGAGTTTGGCCAACAGAGCCATGTGACATACTATGTCAAAAGCCTTAAAGATATCAAAGGCGACAACAAAGAATTCCCCATAGTTCCTCAGAGAAGATGCCCATACATGAGTAAGGTAGAGCAGGAGGTCACCAGTGGATCTTGCCTTGCAGAAGCCGTACTGGTGATCGGAAATAAGTGAGTTAGATGCAAGGCATTTCAAGAAGTGAGCATTGAGCAAAGTTTCAAAAACTTTAGCAACAGAGGAGGTTAGGGCAATAGGTCAGTAGTTTGAAGGAATAGAGCAGTCACCCTACTTAAGAACAGGGTGAACTACAGCATGCTTCCAAGATAAAGGATAGATACTGGTTGACAGAATGAGGCAAAAAAAGATGGCAAAGCACGGGAGCCAGTTCATCTGCAAACTCCTTAAGGAACCTTGCAGGGATACCATCGAGACCAGATGCCTTGTTCGTCTTTAGCAAGCGAAGAACCTTATGAACTTTGCGTGAAGAAAGGATAAGGGAGGGCATAAGGTTAGAGAGGGGTGAAGATTGAGGAACAGGTGTGCTGGAATCGTTTATAGAAGAGTTGGCAGAAAAATGAGAGCCAAAGAGAGTGACTTTGTCAGTGGGAGAGCAAGCAATAGAACCATCAGAATGAATGAGAGGGGGAAAGCTTGAGTTACAGAAGTTATTGGAGAGGTTTTTGGCTAAGGACCAGAAGCATTATGTCAGTGGGAGAGGAGTTAAGGTCATCAACTTTCCTTCTTATAAAGGAAGCCTTAGACCTTCGAATCTGAGTAGTACAGCAATTCCTGGCTACAATAAAAGCACACCGAGTTAAATCGGAAGGAGAGGCTTGGTAAAATTGGTGTGTCCGATTCCCGATTCCTAGTCTGCATAGCCATGGAGCAGGCACGGTCAAACCAAGGTTTAGGGGGAGAGAGAGTTTTTGTAGAAGAGGGGATATACACCTCCATTCCTGCAGTCATGATCTCGACAACTTTTAGAGCTACCTAATCAGGGTTGCGGGACCATAAGCAGTAGTCATCCCATGGGAGGTCAAAGAGGATGTTACGCAAATTTTCATGTTGGGTACGCTCAAAGTGCCAAAGGCAGCGCTGAGTAGGAGGGATTGGTGGAGGGGGAGCAAAAATGGAAGAGACTGAGATCATAGAGTGGTCAGACTTAACAAGAGGGGAAAGCACAGAATAAGAGTGGTTTGAAGGGTTAGAAGTAATAAATAGGTCAAGAGTGTTTGCTGCATGTTTGTGACGATCAGGAACAAGAATATGATGTTTGATAATTTGCTCCAGATCATGAATAGAGAAAGCAAGGGCCTCACTTCCTCCCATATCAGTGTGAGAGGAATGAAGCCACACACTGTGGTGTACATTGAAGTCTCCTATGTAGAGAACTTCGGCATGTGAGTGAGAAGATAGCAAGGACTCATCGCACGAGGACAGATATTCAAAGAAAGACACAAACTCCGTGGAGTTTGGAGAACATCAGCATAAGCAAAGGAAGATAGTGGTAGTGGAGAGATAGACTTTTAGCCAGAGAACATCAAAGTCGGGAGATTCAAGGTCCATGAGCCTCGCAGTAGTAGTGTTTTTGTTGCAGTAGGCACAGACCCCACCTTTGGAATGAGAACGAGTATACAGATTATAGTGAGAGATTTGAAATGGGTCAGTGGAAGCATGTATAGACACCTGGGTTTCACATAGGAGGAGGAGGTTAGGGAGGAAAGTACCCAAGTGCTGTTCCACAGATGAAAAATTATATGCCAGAATATTCAGTGTAGATGTAGGCATGAGGAAAGAAATGTCCTGAAGGAAGACTCAACCCAGAACTGTCTGGACCAGTCCTAGTTACATCCTAATACCTTCAGTCGTAGTCTTTCAACGGGCGGCTGGTGCCATGGCCAACCTACTAAACATAAATGTGTCACTATTAGTCCCCAATTGGGGGTGAACACAGATGGATTGAAGCTGGAGAATGAAGGACCATCATCTCCTGAGTCGAGCACTCCCTCTTTTACACTACGACGGACCCCCTTAAGTTTCTGTGATACAGTATTTGACTTATCATGAAGGAAAGAAGATATTTAAGCTGCAGTTCAAATATATATTTCATTGTTCATTTTTCAATTGGGTGGGGGCCACGGAAGCTTAGTGATAGCGTATGTAAGTCAAGAGGCAATTAACACAGGTTTGATATCACTGTGGGGCATTACAAAGGGCATTCAGCTTTAATTTCCTGCTCCAACAAATCTGTATCTACCCAAATTCAACTAGGAATTAATGCATCTAAAAACAGGACCCATATTTCCCCTTATAAAAGGAGTGACTGAGTCAAAATATTATACCTGAACTCTATGAGAGAAGAAAATACAGTGGGGATTCCAATTCCATCGTTTCCCCCCATTTAGCTGACTTTTACAACACGTAGGGGAACACTGCAAACAACAACATGTACATTTGTAGTGGGGATAAAGAAATCTACTAATATTTCCTGCATGTCATAAGAACAGACTAAAAGGGATAAAATGGGTAAGACAGGAAAGGCTACAAGAGATCCTGGTGCCTCCCTCTTTAGAACAATTTTAGCTAGCCTGCTGGCTTCAGTGTAATAAGGTGTTATGACAACAAAATGAAAAAAAAAAAAAAAAAAGTTAAATAAACAAGCATCAAGTATAACTTATAAACCAGAATAATATAAACTTCTTATTTGATGAACTGCGATAAATTTTCTTTAAAAAAAAACCGAATAATTTTTTATTTTATGCTTAAGCGTCATACTTAAGCTTCATAATGGTAGATACAGATAGACTGGAGCTGGGAACTAAAGCTAGATGCCTTTCCTAATGTCCTGCAGTGGGCTTGATCACAGGTCAGTCACCTCCTGAATCGAGTATCCTAGCCACTATGCTACTGCGGTCCCACCCACCCCAAAAAGAAATATTCAACATATACTTACTGTTTAACGGCATCAGAAAAGGGTCCATATACATCGTCTTGCAGTAGACACTAAAAATTAAAAGAAGAGTTTGTTAACAATTGATCTTGTATGCAGAGTTCTCACAAAATACTGATCTGATCCAATTCTACGTCACGGACTCCCATTCCTAGTAAGGGCAAGTCCTTCTTTCGGAGGACTTTGGTTTGGCAGGGCAACTATTACCTTGAGTGAATGCCCTTTCTAACCTTAGATCATGGTAGGTCTCGAACAGACAGCCTGAAGAGTCAAAGTTGCATGCTATAATTAGACACTAGATGGTATAAATTGTATAATTCATCAGCAATTACATCAAGTCTTAATAATGCAACATTTACATTTGTGAAGAGAGGAAGGGAGAAAGTACAGAGCAGAAGGAATGAAAAAGAAGAAAACATAGCTCTTTTCTATAAAGATCTGGTATTATAGTTGTCCAATTTTATCACATGTAATTTGTAAGTTAATTCATCAGAGGTTAAAGGAATTTTCTTAAACCTTATACCATATAACTGTCTATATATTAATACCATTATACTTCTTACAAGAGGGGTGGCTGAGTCAAAGCAGAAAATTCTGACTATTTGTAGGAGGAAAGAACAAAGCAGGGCATTCCCAGCCCCCTTGCTCTGACACATTCAACTGACTTTTTCAACACGCACGGGCACACAGAAGCAGTCTTCATACTCTGATCAGGGTAACAAAAGTAAGAACAAAATTGCAGTTTTTAGCAATATCTTGAAATGAATATAATACTATCGCTAATCTTTAACTCTACTTTGGGCATTCTTTAATTATTTTCTCTTTGTAAACAAACATCACAACTCTACCGCATTATGAAGCTAGCACGATGATTATAACTGCCATAAAAGACTGATATTAGCAAGGCTCTATACTCATTTCTCATCCCTTGTCTGCTGCAAAAAAATAATATTGAATGCAGCAGGCCTTTAACACACCTTGCCCAACTTTGCCCAATCTGTCAATTGCTGGAAAAAAAAATTATGTTAATACTTACCATATGAATTTCTAAGCTGAGATTCTTATCCTCGATTAAGTTGGTATTTCGCAATAGGCGATTCACCTGAGATTTGCCGACTGAAAGAGGATTATCATATATTAAAAGGACCATAAAGCTATTAGAGCCTTAAAAAAAATATAAGATATATATTGCTTGAATAACAATGAGAAGGAACAAAGTAGATACAGTTATATGAAACGTAAGCTGAAATGAAAATTTTTACTGGGAAAAAGTAATAAACAAAGTGTAGAATATTGAGGACTAGATTGCATTAAAATATATGTGGAAAGGCAATAAATAGCTACTGAATTGAAAGGGTTTTAGAGTTAATGATAAAAGCAATTGAAATTAGTAAATGAATTTTCTTGACCTGAGATTCACCTGAGAGATACCAACTGAAAAAGGAATATAATATTTTTTTCTTTTTATGAGTGTTCTACCAGGACAAGTGAAGAAAACTTCATTCACTAGGCCCGAGAAACAAGAATGTAAAGAAAAACAAATATTGGGAGAGTTGTGACTTGTCATATGCGAGAGAACAGAAAGAGATGTGTAACAAATACGCCAGAATATTTGATATAGGTGTAGGGATAGAAAACGAACCATTACTGAAGGAAGACTTAACATAGAGCTGTCTTGGCCAGTCTTAATTAAGTCAGAAATACCATCAGTTGTAGCATTGCAACAGGCAGCTGATGCCATGGGTCAACCTATCAGCCAATGG